>BLKR01009649.1:41587-98231 GCA_011170035.1 Teleogryllus occipitalis
GAGGTAAGTACATATTACTCACATCATCAGGTCCGACATATCAAACACAACAGAAGTTGTGGACACAACCAAATCGCAAAATCTGCGAATACAAACAAATTCACGGTCGCCACCTGATTTAATCAGGAACAAAACAATTACTTTACTTTCAAAGCAATTGAACACTAAATATGCCGGCTGACCACGTTTAATAAGCCTAAGGATCAGCGGAATTAACACAGAAAAATTCCTAGGGCAATGACTTCGCAAAATGAAGTGCGTATATTCCAATAGGGAGTACGCAATACAGATTCGTGCTACTGAACAAACACGTAGATTGCCAGGGAAAGAAAGGTTAATGATTACTATGAGGAAACAATCAAAGTAAATTAACCAACACTTTATTACAATAAATAACAAGGTTATATTATTCCTCGAACAGGGAAACACATATCTGTACTCGAGGAATGACACAATCTACAACAAGAAATGTCATCAAAAAGGTAGTGAACGTAACAATACTAGTTCACGAAGACCCACTGAAATACAACATTAATACAGAATTACAAACAGCGTCGGACAAAGTATCCATTTTAGGAGTGCCGACGTCTTACGCACATTATCAAAAATTGACAAAGGCCTTCACATAAGAACCTTTCAATTACAAAAACTTACATAAATTGAATGGGACACTGTAGTAAACATGAAAATATACCTTCAGAATACAAGCAAGAAGGCATTAAACTGAACTACTAAATTTAAACCTTGAGAGCTCACTTGAGCTAGAAACAACAATGAAAAACCCACTGGATTACATGCCCAATTAAACTAGTAAAATAACAAACAGGGAACAAACCAAACATGGCAACTTTTCTGGGTGTCACACTCAACACTTTGATGGAATTGGATTGGATTTTGTTGCGCTGACACTTTATACCTCACACATATGTGTGTGTGCTGACTTTTACCACACAAAGCTGCTAAACCAATGGCCGACCACATGCCGACAGCAGCTTGTTGCCCGAGCTGCATACAACAAGCGAGCTCACGGGGCCAAGGACGGAGCGTACAAATGAGCCACGGATAAACCGTACGGACTCTAGCTCCGCCGACAAACAGGTGCTCCAGAGGTCCCACGCGTCCAGCGTCTTACTAAGGACGTGAAGCTAAGTGATGCTGCAACATATCAACACAAACAAATTAGATAATGTGCACACACTATATAACAAACAAATGATTGCGCCGCACTGTGCCTAGACACGCAATCTTACGCAATGCCGCCGCCTGTAACAATAGGCTCGACGCGGAATGCGTTTACAACATTCTGACTGCCCAAATATGGCAAGTACAGATACACAACAATTTAAGTGAACTGAGTCGCCGCCAACAAATAAACAATGGCTCGACAAGAAACAGTCACGTACAATCCAAAAGCAAAAGATCAGCACAAGCGTAACAACAAACCAGAAATTTACAAATTATACATAATTCTTAATCATTATATACCAATCCAATTCCATCTCACATGCGGCATAAATGCCGCTACAAAAATTTCTTACAACAACATAATATAGGATTACACCTAAAGACACCCGTTACCATGTTACCCTGTCGGCCGAAGCCGATAAAACCGACGCGCGGTCGGGCGGAGTCGACGCGCCGAAATAGTATGGACCCAAGACCTGTCAATAGGTAAAGTCTAAAAGCCGTAGAGAAAGCGCTCGCAGGCGCTTAAATAGATTCTCCCTGAGGGGAGAGGGAACAACAAGCATCGAGATGTGACGAGTCACAAATCGATCGTAGTACAAAGAACAAACAGAAACAGTAGGGCGAGCAACTTGTTAGGCACTCATAATAAGCATTCTTAGAAAGTGATACGTACTAGCCCTATCTAGCGGGCGGCAGGCGAACTATATACCTGCATACAAATAAATTTTTATTTTGTTAATAATTTATTGATTTTAAAGCTATGAGGCCAAACAAGGTGTCTAAAACATCACAAAATTGATGTAAATTGCATATTTTGTTAGCCTGTAAGGCTAGCACATCTGTATTATTTAAAATAAATGAAAACCTGTTTTATAATATGAAATTTTCACATCCTAATTTTTCAATTTTCCTTTGGACCCAAATGATTTGTCTAAAATGTAAATCATATTAATAAATACACCAACCTAAGTCTGTCTATGGCCATAGACTACAAAAACATACACTTTTAGATGGTTTTTTTCCCATTTTATCATAGAAATATGACATATACCAGTGCAATGAATAAACTTAAATTACAAAACTAACTAAAGTACAATGAAATATTCTTCTCAGGTGCATAGATGGCTTCTCGGATGTCGATGAGAGGGTGCACTTTTGAAGAGTTAGTTTTGAAGTTTAACACAATATCTCATCAAAAATTAAAGTAGATAAATGCTTTATTTAATTCTTCTAACATACTGGCAAGGTCTAATTATTCTAACTTCAAATTATTTTTATATAAATTTGAGAAGTTCTATGTTTTTTCTTTGAGCTTTAAATCACTAAACATCTAATAGAAAATATGTACTATGATATAGTTATTCTTTAAGCCAATGATCCTGAAATGACATCTTTAATACCGATCGTTTATTAGGATTTCTTTTTAAATAATAATTACATGCGCGACTATTACCGTACTATTTATTAATTTCATTCACAGTCTTATACATTTATTCTTTGAGCGATTTCTTCCGCTCTGCCTGTCTCTTGTAGATTTTCCCCTATTAACTTCTTTATAGTCGAATTACAAATTCTTTGAATAATTCACGATTTAATTGGATAATCTGATGAATTTATCGTCTTGCCCGAGTGGGCAATTCGTCAACTTACCCGATATCCTATAAAATTAACATATGAAAGAAATATATAAATTCTTTTGTTACCTTTACACCAACTCTTTTAGAAATAATGTTTTCCCCAGTTACTGTTTCGTTCAAAATAAAATTTTATACGACCGAGGAAGGATTCTGGTTAACATGTTCAATCTTTGTGACATTTCTATTTGATAAGAAGAAATTGCCATACATATATTTTGATTTATTTCGATTGTTTTCATTGAGACTCAATAAGTCTCCAAACTAGTTCACTTGCATGATTGTTTGATTCATTGATGTTTTCACGCACGCCATCTGCTATCGCCATTTGTGTGTGTGTGTGTTTGTGTTTGTGTTTGTTTGTGTAAAATAGTAGAGAAGAAGACGAGTATGATGAGGAAAGATTGCGTGCGGTTTTAAATTGGAATTGATTGGCGAAACCACGGAAAACTACCGATCAGACCACGCAACCGCTAAACTTCTCCACACAGTTGATGAATTGGACCCAAGCTACACAACTAGTGTCGAAAATTCGCCACCGCCAGTTCTGGAATCCTAGAAGGTCCAGGACAGAGTCGTTGCGAAGACAACGGTGACGCGGGCTCTGAGCGAACTCACCAGGTCAATAAGCTGCCTCATTATGTATTTTTGTAGATAGAAACTAATCGCTGAAATTCCTTAATAATTTCGGAGGAAATTCTCCAAAAAGCTTAAAGCGTTCCGCAGCCGCACAGTGGACGGGAACGCCCTCAGGCCAAGGCGCCCGTGTGAGTAGGGGGCGCGGCGGAGGACGGATGTCGGCTCTTTGGCATGCAGCCGCGCCCACGCGCGTAATTGAGCGCGGCGCGCGTGGGACAGTTATTGCGGCGGCGACTCACTAGCATGCCCCTCTCTCGTACCACGCCTTTCCCCTTCCCTTCCTCACTTTTCCACCCGCCCCGCCCACACCCTGCCCCGCGCCAGGTCAACTCTACTTCGAACGTACTCATCCCGCTCCACGTTCTGCGCCCCGCCCCACGCCCCGTTCACCACCCCTCACACCACCCCGCACACTACCCTGCACACCACCCCGCACACCACCACGCCCACCAGCCCGCACACCACTCCGCACATTACTCCGCACACCACCCCGCCCATCACATCGCCCACCACCCCGCACACCACCCCGCACACCACCCCGCACACCACCCCGCATACCACCCCGCACACCACCCTGCACACCACCCCGTCCCCGGCCCACCCAAATAGAACAAACGTTCTGTAATTGAGCGTAGTGATTGATAAATAAATGACCGTTTACATGAATGCTTGGCTGAAATCTATTCGTGGTAATATTACTTCTCCCTCAAGTATTCTCTTTTTCATCATTCCCATCTTCCGCTCGCTTTCCTTGTATCATTGATCATCAAACTTAATTTTATTCTTATCCCCGGTGGTTCGCGAATAATTGGCTACCTTTCTGTATGGCGGCCATGGGTTTGATTTCTGACAGGGGAATATGAAGCTGTAGCTTTCTAACACAAATCGTATCAATTTATACAGCTACTATGTGACGAAAAAAGCTCAGATAGGCCAAGTAAGCTGGGTACGATGATGGGAATACCTCACGCTCACCATGACTCCTGTACCTCCAGGCGTGGATAATAAATAAAAAACAGAGCCCTTGCTTGGGGACAACGCTAGGAGACTAAATTCGGAATAATCCGACCCTAAAATGCCAAATACGTACTACATTCATAATCTTATTCTTCCCACAACTACTCTCTTGTCTCTTCAAATTTCTCTTATTGTTTTACAGCACTTGTGAATAGTTAGTTTCTTTCGTTTTCTCTTATTCCTTTAGTCTGCTTCAAACACGCAATACTTTTTTTTCTTTCCCCTTTATTCTTGTGTACCATTCCTCTTTCGTTTTATTCATAGCTATATAAACATGTGCGGTAGAGATTGTTAGAAAAGATTTAAATGGAAACGGGTCGGCTATATTGTAATACCGTATAATATTAACCTTTAAACTGCCATTAAGCCAGTGGCTGAAATTAGGTTAAGCCTGTCATTGCTAACCACGTCAATTTTAATCCTGTCTCGATTTCATTTGATTATACATAACTAGATGAAGTAATTTGCATAATTTTATCTTGCTTCCTTTTCAGTCTATTAACTTGAAATTAACTTAAAATATTATTGGCTTCTTTATTAGATGATCTCTGATGTCGCAAAACTATTAATACACGTCTAGTTATAGAATAGACGTTTCATTGAATCGTTCTGCAATACCTTAGTTCTTTCTTACAGTATTAGATCATATCTAATACGTGTATTAACAATCGTATATCATAATCAGATTACACGTATGAGATGACATTTATTAATAATACTAATTCACACATAACATATACCATGTGAATATCACAAGTTTAGAAAAAAAAACAATGTGCTCTCAAGTGTAATGGATTATTTAAACGTTTGAAAAGGATTGATAATAAATAATTTTACAACGCAAATACTCGTCAATAGTAAATTTGCTGCTCAATAATGTTACCGCTCTCCCAACATAACCTTTCAACATCATAAGACTGTTTACGCGCATTTCTTCAGAGAGATGCTGCATACCTTAATGATCCTTGGAGTGGAACTTGGAAATGAATGATGACGATGATTATAGTTTTTAACGTTGTGACTGCTTTAATGATTTATCCTGATAAACAAATATTCGTTAATGAATTTGATCAATATGGGCCATATTATGAGACTATAATTAGTTTTCCAATGCCTTTTAACCCTTAACTATTTTTTTTCATTAGGGGTTTGAACCCACAACCTATCGTTCGGCGCATAGCGGCTGGAAGCTACTATATTGGCTGGAAATTGATGTTGAATATATTTTCACTTAATCTCGTTTATCTTCCGGATTCGATGCGCGCGGGCGCAGGACTTGTTTATTTCGTTCGCCATTGGCCATATTGTTTGCGGGCGATCATTAGGCGCGCGTGTGAAACGTACAGTTGTGGAATGACCGATCATTATTGATGGACGTGCGGGGCGTTTCTGGGTTAATAACGAATCGGGCGGCGGGAGGTGGGCGGTGGGGTGGTGGGCGGTGGGCGGTCGCCCTGCGGTCTGTGGCTTCCCTGGTTGCGCCCGCGAAGCGGGGCCGGTTCGACGGATGCGCTGCAAGGAAGGAAGGAAGAGGGCGGACGGTGATTGTGGACAAAACGGTGATCGCGCCAATATTTCCCCACGCACGAAACGTTGATCAATCGACGAACCGCAGGCGGAGACACAGTGGTTCCGCTTGCAATCCGTCAAAGGCGAACGTATCGATCGATGCTTTGTTCCCTGCACCCCCCCTTCCCCCTCGCCCCCACACGCCCTCCGCCGCCGCCGACGGCGCTGTGAGACGACGGGCGCGGAGCGGCGGGCCCGTTATCGCTGAGTCGCCTTCTCGTGTCCTTTTCGGGAGCAGAAAGCGCTCTTTTTGTGAGCAGCCGGCATCGCCGATTCTGGATTTCGGTTTACGATCTGCAAAGAAGAGGCGGTGCATTTTTCGATGTCTGATGCAAAGATCTTTGTAAAAGCTTGTTTGTTTGGAATAAAAAGGCACTTTAGTTCATCAAATAAACGTTAAAAGGGGACAAGTTGCTTACATAAAGTAGGAATGGTGGTCCAAGCTTCAAGAGGTTTACATTTGTGATTTAGTTCCGGCTATGGAACTTCTTTTCATTTGTCTCGTTCTTGTTTATATTTCTTTAATGTTTTGTAATATATAGTAATTTATAACGAAGATAAAGTATAAATTTCCATAAATCTTAAAAATTTCGTTATGTAAGTACGTTTCGTAAGTTTATGCCTGCGCCAGCTTATAAGCCTGTACTTTCACCACAGTAAAATCCCATTTTGTACTATAAACAGACTATTGTAACCTTAACTGTTACTCGCACATTATTAAGCTAAAAAGATATAAGAAGATATAAGCTAAAAAAAATCTTCGATATTTTGTTACACAGAAAAGTTCAACTGACAATCACTGTACCGTTTACCTAGATGTGTTCACATCAGAAAATTCTTAAAATTCCTCTGTAGGACACAGTAAAATTCAATAAAAAATGCATGAAACATATTTTGCAAGAATCCGCATTCCGTTTATATCTCAAAAATCACTTTCATTTGCTACTCATACTACTTGACTTAGTTCTATACTTTATCTGACATCTACGCAATAAAAATATTGCCGAAGTATTTTTAAATCATGGATGTTCAACCTTGCAAATAAACGTGTTATTAACGTAGGATCAAACGCATGTTGGGAAGGAAAAATGGTGCTCTGTCTGCACCTTTCTTCATTTTCTTTTTGGAACCCGTCGGTTCTGTTTCGTCATACGCCTTTTAGTGGTCTTAGGTTTCAAAGAAACAACCGATCACAGCAACCGCTGCTGAAATTCTAATGCAGGCAGTGACATGATTCGTCCGAGCGACGCAACTGGCGTCAAAAATCCATTGATCTTTGGACCTAGGACCTCTGGATGTACGCAGCTGTTGTTGCGAACTCGCCATTACATACTCTAGTGCACTCGTTGAGAAATATCTTGCATCTCGTTTTTCTCTTGAATGCCTTGTTTCCCAAAGGAGAACCCAGATCAAGCGGTTTGCCCTGCAGTGCGCTCTTTAAAGGAGATGCCGTGCAGGCTCGCGGTTCCATCCTGACCTACTTCGCTCTTCCTACTTTGCTCTTATCCCATTCTCGAACATCATTCTGCCTTAACTTCCTCTACCTCCAAAGGGTCGCCTCTATCTTTCAAAATCTGCATTGATTTCCACCTTTTTAACTGAAACGTTTTCATTTGCATTGTGCTTGCTTATGCTGTTATATGTTGTATTTGCTGTTATATGTTTGATTTTCTTAGATTTGTTGACATGCATCCTTTCCTTGTTCTTGTTTATCTCTTAACGTTAAACTTCGTTTACTGAACCCTCGCCCACTATTACTGTAATGTGTTAACATCCCACCTCTCAAATTGTGCTTTCTCGCCAACAGTCGTTTGTATCGAATCTACCCAATTTCTAGGTTTTACAATGGTGACCACACAAAGACATGCCATGTCTATTGCACTTCAGACGGTCGAGCGTACTGACTGGGAGTCATCTGCTCTATCCTTGCAAGCAGTCGGAAGCTTTACTGATGTGTCAGGATGTTTGATGTGTTGATGTTTTCTGTAAAGCAAATCGTTGGCCGATTTCTAAAATCAGTAGTTTACATGGTTTCCCTGAAAATTTCCTAATCAGTGCCCTAAATAATGGACCATGTAATGCGCCCAATCTCAACTTTGCATTCCCTTTCGTTTTCATCTCCGGACACCAGCTACCATAGGTCTTGAGGAACCCTGAAACATCAGTGAATTTAACCCACTACGTATCTCATTGTTTCTGATCCAATTGTTCATGGCTTTTTCCAGACTCTCGTCTCTTCCTGTTTCCTCTCTCTCTCTCTCTCTCTCTCTCTCTCTCTCTCTCTCTCTCTCTCTCTCTCTCTCTCTCCTCTTCGCATTGACTCGATTCCTCTCTTTCGCTCCCTCTTGATCTCTCTCTTTTGCTCTCCCACATTCTCTCTCGTTATCCCTCGCACTTTTCCTCTTTCTCTCGTTCGCTCTCGCTCTCGCTGGCTCAATCTCACTCTTTCACTCTCTTAGCTATTCATCTTCAATTCTCATACAAAATCCGACCAGATCCTGATCCTATCACGAAGACCACGATAATCCGCAGGTTACCGGAACTGTACTTCCACACTTCCTTCCCGCTATTTCTGATTACAATACTCCATCCAATGTGGCCCACGTTGCCCGGCTATATCCCGTCTGTATGCAGGCTCCGCCACACTCCGCTCCGCTCCCTCGGTGGCTTCTCTTCCCGTCCCTCTCCGTCCCTCGCGTCCGTTCCGCCGTCCGCTCTCCACCCCCGAGCACGTTCCGCGCTTCGATCGTTATCACGTGCGGCGATATTTCTCGATAAGGGCGGCGTGGCTGCGGCGGCGGTGACGGGGGCGGCGTCGGGGGCAGCGACGGGGGCGGCGGGGGCGGAGGATCATAAATCCCGCGATGAGGCGCTCGCCGTGCCCGCCCTCGAACCCCGACCTCCGCACCGCTAAGCCCCCCCCTTCTGCCAACTCCCCTTCTTGTTTCCTCTTATCTGCGGTTTTATTTTCCGCGTTGTTTTACGTACAAGGAATCATATGTCGAGTCGAAATTATGATGCAATGGACGCTACTAAACAGTTTGTGGAGAGTTTACATGGAGCTGACTCAAGGTTTTTTGAATAATTAAAATAATAATGTTATAATACTAGTTTATTTAAATGTAATATGCATTTCAAATCAATGATACAATATTTGCAACTGTAGTAGATAACCTTCGATATTTAACATTGTAATTCACAGAGGTAAACAAATTGTTTTGGAATATCAAGCGATATTTTATTAGTCGTCTCTCAATTTTGGAAAATTCGAATAATTATCTTGTCATAATATTCTTATGTCATTACTTCTTGGCTGTCCGGGTGACGCCGCGTAGTGGGCTGAGAGGCCGACGTTTCGCCTGACATGTCGCAGGCTTCCTCAGGGTATTGACATCGCGATGTTGTGCGACGGGTGTTGTATATTGTCCGGTCGGCGTCACCCGGACAGCCAAGAAGTAATCGACGCGAGCCGCGGAAGCTTACGTGTACATTCTTATGTCATGTATATTATGACTATCTGATGTATTCATTGATAACGATTCTGCATCCGTTCTTCGTTCTTATCAGTTCAGCAAAGCCAAACAATACAACAAACCCGAGGTTCTGTTTGTTGCGGCGTGTCGTGTTGGAGATTTTCTCACGCGCGAGGAGTCGCGTTATATTTCTATATGATTATCGTACCCACTCTTCTGACTCACTTTCTTTTTTGTCTTGAATGCTTACTTGATCAGAAAAGCTCAGTGTCTCATCTTGATCGTGATTTTTATATCTTAAATCAAAAGTATGATTCATATATTTACCAAGAATATCATTCGCCATCATATCGCTGTAGTTTCTGTTATTTATTTTTGATTTCTTTTTAGAGAAAATAGTTATGTCGGGGAGCAACTAAAAAAGAAAAGAAGAAACGCTTATTGTCCGAAGAGGAACACCAGGTTCACGCAGCATTGTTGAATTATTTGCTCCAAACACCTCTGAAAAGAACACACAATAATGAGTATTTGTTTTCAATGAATGTAGTTCTGAGGAATTTAATTCATAAATGTCCATATACATTTCAATGTTGTTAAATTATATTGTGTATTACATTAATTCTATTTTATCATTTGCCTATCTTAAATAAATTTATTTTACATAATACTTCACTTCATGACTGTGATTTTGATTCGATTGCATATTATAAACAAGAATTATGAGCCGGAAGTCATATTTCTCCATGATTACATCTATACAAGTTATAGACCTCAGTAACAAATATTTCGAAATAGTAATGCTCGAACTTTATTTATAATAAAACAACAAATACAACATAAACAGTTGTTAGATAAAATCGAACACTGAGTAATCGCGTAATCAAAATATGCACGAGTAATGGCGGGTTAACGATCTTGTAGACCGAGTGAAGAGGGAACTCCGAGTGGTCGCAGAAGACTGCGTCGCCCACACAGGCTCACCCGCGGGGGTGGTCCGCGGAGATGACCACCCAGACATCATTGGAGCGATCTCCCGCACTCAGAAGTTACTTATTTTCGCTGCTAGGCACTAGCTGCTCCAACTCGCGGGCAACTGCTGATGTTTCGCCCTCCGTGGACGGGGCCAGCAAGACCGCCACCACAACCGCCCCCCCCCCCCCTCGCGTGTCGTGGCGGAGATAATCTAGGTGTTCCACAAGGAAGCAGATCGAGACTCTAAGCGGCGTGTCGCAGGCGGAATAAAGTTAACGAGTAAATAAAGGAATGATGGTAAATGTCAGAAATAACATCCAGAGTTAGCCAGTAATAAAAAATCTGGAGGATTAGCAAGTGATGAAAACTTTACGAAATACGGACGGGCGTCTATGGTTAATTATCTCATTAAGACTTGTAAGTAAGAAAACGTTTGGTTTATTCAAAGGAACTGAGACTCGAGGACAAATGTTGCGTACTTGAAAGTACAAGCAAACATGAAATATTGGCATTGCCTAAAATGTCATGTCAGAAAATGTTTCATTCGAAATAAATTCAGAAGTGAGCTTGTGTTTCATTTTTATATTTATAAAGTGCATTTTCGAGTGTCTGTAAATGGATTAAACTTGAAATTTTTTATGAGAGATGCGTATTAAAATAACGTTATTAACGTAAAAATTAGTTAAAATGAAATTACTCGAGCAGCAATATTCTAGACAGTATTATAATAATGAATATATTAAATTATTTGAAGTTCATCTAAAATAAATAATTTATATAATGTACTACTTCAAAAATAATAAATAAAAATATGAGGGCCTATTTATTTCAAAAATTAAAACATTATGTTCCGAAAACTTGGCATGACCTTTCTCAGAAGTGAAATATTTTCCTCGTTATTTTTTCGCTAACATTCTACATTATTTTTCTCTCGCTACTCAATAACTAACAACAAAACTTCTGCCAGACGAACATTTCAGCTTTATGCAAAACAGGTTTTTCTAGTAACTAAATATAATTGGGAATATTATTATTTTTCAGAAAATGGAAATAATTATTACGATGAAATTCTTTTCCTTGAAGAATTTTTTAATATCTCTTTTGCTCGCGAGATATACATTATCTCTATGAATTATTTTATTCACACAAGCCGTGGTAAAATTTAATTAGACCTCGATGAACGCAGTGTCATTTACGAAATACAACATCCAAACTAGATTCTTTCATTAAACTCCTATTATAACTGCACAATTAAAAAACGCCTTAACAACATTTTCACCGCTAGTTCGTGATTCCCCCGTCCTTTTTGCGCTGGGAGGCGATTCGCAAACTTTAAACTCCCCGGGCAACATATTCCCGAGCGTACAGTGGCCGGCGGCCTTCCGCCGCGCGCGCCCTCCTTCCGGGGAGCGGCGGAACTTTAAACTTCGTTGGCGAGCCCCGCGCAGCATCACGTGTCGACTCTAGCCTCGGGCCCCACCGCTCACTCGGGTGCGGGCTCTGCTAACAAATTTCGAGATTTGTCTCCGGCCCGGAGCAGCCCGGAGAGGCCCGGAGCCGCTGGGGTTCGCTTTTCTCCGGCGGGGCGGGGCGTTCCCCTCCCCCCGCTCGACCGGAACTTCTCCGGCGAAATTCCCAGCGAACACCAAAGATTCTTGCCCTAGAGTTCTCTATTTTGTTACAATGCGTCCGGCCGGGCCCGCCCGCTTGGAGGGGACGATTGCCGTGCGCGTCCCGAGGTCCTCTCGGTTTTCAGGACACGTTGGCGTTGTATTTTCGCTGGAAGCGGCGCGCCGACGTACACTGAGGCTCTCGCGCCGTTGAGTGCGTGCTGCGCCGGACTTTTTTTGGCTCGTTTCCTGCTCCTGCTGCAGCTTCTTCTCGATCCCCAGAGATGCCGACTATTAGAAGTATTAGTTCTGTGCTCTCCTGGGTCGTTCCGAGATGTAAGGTAAGAGTTTGAGTGCACTTTATCTGGAAGTTTGAGTTTCTTCTTGGATTTGTGCGTTGCTTTGCCAAAACTCTTTCGCCGTTGGCACGTTACGTCAGGTGTTGTAGGTTTTGGTCGTGTATGAGTGCCCTTAATTAAGGTAAACGCTGGTTAGTGAGCTTAATAATCAACTAATCAAAGAACTCTTTGTGTATTCTCTTGGTATTCAAATTCACTTTATCTTCACGAAGTTTCCAGGAAATGCTAATTATGATGTCTTATATTTTTAATACCACGTTTTACTTTTGTAGAATGATATTTTCACAGAAATATTGATCACAATAATTGAGAGGTCGCTAGAACAGTCTTCATGTTATCACTTAATTTAGGTTTTTATTTACTTAATCAAGTTATCGCTTAATTTAGGTTTTTATTTACTTCTGGTAAATGTGTATTGGGTTTTATAATCTTTAGAGTTAATTAGATTATTCCACTACTAAAATTTAAACCAATAGTGTTTAACTAAACATAAAAAATGCACCAACAAGGACGGTGTATCTCAAATTGTTTATCGCATTTTCTATCCGATTTTTCTCTCAGCTTCTCCCTACTGGCCAATCATAAACTGAGA
This sequence comes from Teleogryllus occipitalis, assembly GCA_011170035.1. Classification (NCBI taxonomy): domain Eukaryota; kingdom Metazoa; phylum Arthropoda; class Insecta; order Orthoptera; family Gryllidae; genus Teleogryllus; species Teleogryllus occipitalis. The sequence goes on from BLKR01009649.1 coordinate 54,641, forward strand.
CTCATCCATCTTAGGAGGCGGTATATATCGATCGCTATGTCGAGGTCCAATAAACCGCGTATGTACTACCGCGTATGCATACCTCTTTGATTATAACACAGCTTTCAGTTATTTCCAATATTTGGCGCATTTTGGAACTCTATTGTGCATAATTTGGTTCGTGGAAGTCCTATTAAACACCACTCGTGCTTTGGAAATTCTCAGATAAATCCCCTCCTCACTTCGCGAGTAGAGGATTTATCAACAATTTCCAAAGCACTCGTCGTATTACGTATAATAATGCTCTTAGAAACTTCGTGCCGGCTACTCCATACTGTTCTCTTGCTTGATTTTTCATGTAATTTATGCTACAACAGACATAATTTAATTTCAATATCGGCAAAACTAATGAATTTAATTAGTAGCTAGTATTGCAACTATGCTTCTCCTCACAGCAGCGTTAAAGCATCATTCTTGAAAATAATGACTATAATGGCCGTAAGATGCAAATTTTTATAACTAAATTGTCGGTAAATATTTCAATATGGTCGACTATATTACCGAAATATTGTTTTCCTCTGGATGAGTACATTAAAAAAATCAAGTTAATACTGTGAAAATAAACGGAACACCATAATCACACTTTTCTAAAATTAAATCTAAATTGTCCTGCATGTTTTGTGTTTCAAGATATGTATTTTTTATATTTTCTTATTCATTGTAAATATACCATATGAACCTGACAACAGAAATGTTAGTGGACAAATCAATACGATTACTCTATGTTAATTATTAAACAAAAATTGGAATTAAAATTTATAAAACTGGAATCAAATGGAAAAGAAAGGAATAGTAATAAAACAAATATCAACACAAATTTCCGCATTTAAAACTTATATTTACTAATTGGCTCTAGAAACAAATATAATTAATTAACGATTATCAATTGAAAATCGTTAACTGACACGCTTTTTATTTTATTTTTAAAGTAATTATAATGTTATCGTACAATTCTCTTTATGAACTCCCATTAATAACGGCAAACACGTAATCAATTAATAATACTAGTAATTCATCAGCGATGATGAATGATCACAAATTAATTCAAAATTGAGATTCTATGATGCTTCCAAAAATAGAACGAGTTTAAAACGGAAAGTGGAGAAACCTCAGTAGACCCTCGTCGTGGCTTTGCCTCTAAGAGCTGGGAACGTGTGAAAGGTAGCTACGCTTGCGCTATTAAATTTGGGTGCGCAAACTCTCATTAAGTTTTAATAAAGTTACTGATCGGCGCGGCAGTATGGAGGGGGTATGTTCACCTACCATGTAAGGCATTCTGAGCGCGCGCTGCTGCGCAATTGTTCTGCTCCAGAGCAAAATAAACTTCATTCAGGGCGTTAATATATTAAAAAGTAACTTTTTAATATATTTCATTAGAATTCGCTGCCTCCGATCATCAAATAGCAAATTCATGTAGTAATGTCATGCGACACGGTTTAAGTTATTGGAAATAGGACATTTCTACCTATTATTTGGTGCTAATTGTTGCTAAAATCAGATTTATTTAGTACTCCTGTTTCTATTTTGGCAGACTAAACTTTTCAAATAATTTAATTTAATTAAAGATCATATATGATCTTAAAGTATGTTTTTATTTAAAAAACCTGGTAATACACAACGTTTCATCTAGTTGAAATATTTCTAAAACATACTAGATTTATTACCACTTCAATTGAACCAGTACAATGTATTAAGATATCGTCAAATTAAAATCTAAATAGTGATATATAACTATAAAATTAAAGAGTTACTAATGGAATAAAGTTCAGGCTACAATAGTTTAAAAAATTAAATAAGTCGTGTCAAATACTGTCGTTGGTAGCTATTATTACACTTCATTTTATTTTAATTTTCTCAATTTATTGGAAGTAATACTTTCACTTTTATTCTCAATAGTTTTCAGATATATTCTTTTTGTGATTGTTAATCTCTGCAATCCGCATAGATTATTGCGTTTCTTGGAAATAACTTTATTAATGTTGCAAAAGAGCGGGCCTTCTGGCCCGCTCTTCCACCCCAATTCTTAGAATAAAGTAAATACTAGCGTACCCGTGGGAGTACTCTTGCATGTTAAACCCCATTCTCTTCATTACGAACGAAATTGCTTCAGAAGCAAAAATTTGTATTTTCCTCCTTTAATTTACTCCATTTTTCTCTTTACAATTACCTCGACAAAGAAAAATATGATTGAACATTTGAAGTGTTGATCTAGTTGTCAACAATCATGACACATTTATATAGAACTTTGTGCTTAGTCTTATAAATTTCAGAATTATCTGTGTTATAATATATAATACTGAAAATATCGTAAATATTTGCCTAACTTGTAATCCGAATATTTTTATTTTCTGCAAACCTAGTATTGATATATAGAGGCATAGTAAATTAAACGCTTCAAGTGCGAGTTTGTTTTTTTTAGGACCCAACCTGTTTCGACCATCTTAAATCCCCTTAGGAACAATCTCAATGGACAAAGGCTCACTGCAGTTCAGAAATCGCCGAACATCATTTTTCCGACGGTGGCTAGCCACTAACCATCCTGACTCCTTACTCATTATTGATAATTTTTTGTTATAGTGTGATATTAAAATATCGACTTATGCACCCAAACAGAGGAACGAAAAGCTACTCTTAGGGGTCAGTGTGAGGTAATGATTTTACCGTCCGCTGTCCGTTAAGAACAATCGAATTAAAAAATTATCCGAATATATATATATATATATATATATATATATATATATATATATATATATAGTTCACTTATTCCAAGAAATTATATTTCTTGTTTATTTTTTCTCAGGAGAAGCTGCTATTATGAAATTATTGAATGACAATAACACAAATAACAGACTCGCTTCGTATTTGCTGTTAGCGGCCTCGTGACTATAACCAGCTATAATAATTCTATTTGGATTTTATTTTACTTTACTTGTACATATTTGTACAAGTATACAAGTTTGTAATAATTAATTTCTATAAATCTTGTATTTAATTAATATTTACTTGTGTAAATAGCTCATATTGTATTGCAATTTTTCTGCTGAGATGATTGTTTTCACGCGATCTACAAGCGCTTATGACATTAAATTTTAAGCTGCCACGAGGACATCAGTGACTCGCGAAGTGTTTGTTTCGCTTTCCGCAGGCGCAGAAGGGTCTCGCCGCTTTCGCACGGAATTCCTGCAGGAGCTGCCCACGCCCGGCACGGGGCCCTACTTCGACACGTCGGTGCCCAACAACCTCACGGGGCTGGTGGGCAAGACGGCCTACCTCAACTGCCGCGTCAAGAACCTTGGCAACCGCACGGTCAGTACCTCTCAAACACACTTCTCGGTTTTGAGGATCCGAGCAGGAAACAATCTGTTGTCCTCTTTGATCGTCGAAAGTCAAGCCTGACAAAACTGAGATCGGTGTCCAATTAATTACGATACAGGTTTGTAATAATCCATGACCTACTATTAGCAACAATGATTATTTTCGTTATCTAAGTAATATTATAACTAAACCATGGCCTCATAATTACTTCTATCACTAACAGTATGTCATTTTTCAAAGGATGAATAATCAAATTTAAAAGCAAATTATAGTGCAATTGAATGTTTACAAAGTGAATAAAACGTTGTACCATGATATTAGTATCGTAACCATTATTACGGCACTCGTTTGGAACTTTTCCAATATCGTATTGTAATAAGATGTCTTACAATATTTCTGTCGTAATTCCTCGTTTGTATTACTTTTCTTGTTCTCCACAAACAGTTCATGATACAGATCCTAACAGTTCTTGTAACAAACAGTTCTTGATACGAAACTAAACGCTTCAATTGGAAGTACGAGGCTGACATTTATTGCTCATGCGCCAAAACTATAATTGCCAGGTGCAACCCCTTCACAACCATCGGCTGGGGCAGGGCTTCACCTTTAACTTCTCAGTCGATCAATGAGCCACCGTGTGATAGGTATCAGCGACGGTTGTACAGACTTTGACACGGTTGACGGCCTTTTACACGATTGCTTCATACGTATGGTTGAAGACACAAGGGCGGGATTTATTTCACTGAAAAGGGGAAAACTTTTTTATTTTATTCACGAGGATAAAGATGATTTTTCATGGCAATCATTTACTGCTACAGTATCTCTCCGTCATCTATGGGGAATAAAAAATATCAACATTCGTAAGTGATCTGGACAGTGACGCACACGCTCCTGACAGAAGCTCAACAAACTATTTGTCATACAGTAAACTAACATGTTTTTTTTATTTTTTATTTTACTAAAAACGGGAATAAAATGATATCCAATATTAGACACTGCGATAAAAGTACTTACACTCGAGAAGGATACTCGCTCCTATCGTCGGTCGCATGGCAACACTTTTTTGTAGAAGATAAAATATTTCTTTATCGTCTTTAGAACTGCTAATGCGCTCAAGCAATATTTGCCAGCTTTTCTCCCCTTGAAAACCATCGGCTACGGCCAGGTGGCCGATTTTACATCCCCTCCAACCTCATACGTATTGCCGACGTGGGATTGGTATCAGTGACGGTTTGATGTTCTTTAACCACGATTATTCTGCGCAAGACACCAGAGCGAGACATAGGTCATGTGGGTGGAAATAATATTTCGTAATTTTTTTATTTCCTCCAGTTCTAACTTAAAACTGTACCTTCCAATGAAAGACGTACTTTTCGTTGCTGTCGGGAAAGTTGATTCAAAGCCACTGTAACTGATCGCCAATCGCGTGTTATCGATTTCCCTTTGCCAAGCCAATAAACCGCGCCCTGAGATTTGGTAGCGGATGTGTAATCTACGCCTTGAAGGAAAATGCAACATTTATTGTCATTTACTACGCTGCAAATCTTTGGTAACAGTTGAAGACATTGGGACAGAAACATAATGAATCACAACTACCACTGCAAGCCACCGCAAGATGTTCTTAAATGTTAATGTCTCAGTTTAGTGACAGTGATTCTTCATATGCCTTGTTCAAACAAACTCGTACAAACTTTGACCATAATAGAGATATTAATATACATGAATATCGGGAAGCTTGCTGTGGATGGCAAGGTGTATCTTGTCACAGCATCAAGCCCTTTAATTGATTCTTGTTTCACTCAGTTATGTAGGTCGTATACGACAATAATGTCACACAGGATGCATCTAAAAATAAATAAATAAAAAACTAACTTTTAACATAATAGAAGACCATTATGTTAGGTATTTTAATAATATGGTATAATGTTCTTTGCAACTTTGGAGAAATGAAAACTCTCAAAAACAATTAAAATAGAGACACTATCCTGTTGAATTCATGACACTAACCTGTTGAACCAAGAAGCACCCTTGGTAGAGTTTTACTCATTAGAAAAAAACTCACCGAATTATGCCTATAAGATGATAATAGTTATTACAACCATTAAACAGTTTTCACTGATTAACATAAATATTTTAGATTTTGTAGGAATGTAATGATAGATACATTTATGACATATCTAACAATACAAGTTAAAAACAACTTCACCTCTCTGAACGCTCCATTTTCAATTAAAAGTACGAAACTAAAAGCCCTTTCATAGTTCGTGAGTCTAATTCTGAGCTAAATGCGTTTCTGTTGTTCGAGAAGGCCGCCCTTTTGGAGCATATCTGAGAGCCATGAGTTTCCCCCCACTCTTGAGTAACACGTGTTCTGCATCCCACACATCGTTCACAGTATACAGAGTCCCAATTCCTACAGTAATACCGTTACTAGAGATGTAAATATTTGCAGGCTAGAAATAAATTGTGACAAATGCAAAAATTTGTGTTGTAAGACTTTTCATTGTTATCATAACTGACAAAGGGAATTACACCAAAACTGAATTTATTTAAAAAATATTTAATCATAATATTGTTTATAGGTACTTCGCGTCTTACATGAGTCATTTATTTTAGTTTTCTTTTAATTACTTTCCTTCTAATTTATTAATTCGCTTATTAACATGAATATGCCATTCTCGATTTTCCTTTCTACATTTTCTAAGAAAATGTGAAATTTTGTTAAGGCTTATTATAAATTCCTTAAATATAAAATAGGCCACTCACATGCCCTACACTCCAATGAATTTGTATTACTTTCGTCATTAGAGGCAAAGATACTCACACAAGGTGTTTTACACTATTTTCGAACTATACGTTATGTCTTATCCTGTCACTTATACCGCCCTTTTCCGAGTCGCGAAACCCCACAGTAGTCTCTTTTACAAACCCACCGAAGCGAACTTCAGCTTCTGAATTTCGGTCGCTGTAGATACTGACAGAAAACTCTTCATGCTGTGATTCGATTAAGAACTCTCGTTGTTTGCGGCCCCTTTCAGTCAATTCAAAATGTTCGAGAATTTTTTTCCCTTCAATATCCAAAAACAGATTTTATTTATTGTCATTTTCATCAAAATTCTTAATAATTACTAATTTGTAGATGTTTTTGAACCACTGCACTGCACACTTCTAAGCAGTATCGATTCGTGTTTCAGCAAAAGTTTGGATATTTTTATTATATTGGTGCAAACACATTGGTCAATCGATATAATTCCTCACTTAACGTTGATTATAAATTTCGTGTTCAGCACACACGCTTTTCCAATCTAGTAGTATTTACATTCATGTTCATTGTTCGGAAATCGTTACTTTACCCTACGCGTACCGCAAAAAAAACAGAACAATGAAACAATTGGGAGCTGCAAATTAACAGTACTGACTACAAGCTGCGTGACCACGCCTGCCACCAAACTTGAAAGAAAGTGCTTTTGGCGTACTCTTTTTAAAAAGCTGGATTCGTGTTTTATTATCGCCTCCCCGTCAACATTTACCTGATTCATAAGCCAAAAACTCACTTTCTGTAAATGTTACTTTACCGTACACGTACGCAAGGAAATTAAGGCTTTCTAAAACAACTGGTTACTACAAAGTGAACAAAAATGAACACAAGTGACATGAATTAAGATCGCTGCTGCCTCGAATATTAAGAGTGAGTCCACGATTATACACTTATACGCTTCCATGAATTCGAATTATCTACTACGAAACCAACTGGTAAGAAAATGTAATTGGCGTACTCATTTCAAAAAGTCAGACTCGGGTCCTATTATCGTCGCTTTGCACATCAATATTTCATTCGTACGCCAAAGACTCGTTTTCTGTAGAAGTTACATAAACAAGAATTTATGAAGGTGACCTCTTACTTCTTTACAGAGCCTCTCCTCCATGAAGTGCGCTCCTTGCGAGTGGTCAAAATCGATATTCAATCCATGAGCAGCGCTTCCCCGGAGCAGTGTGCCGGGTGCGAGGCACTGGTTCGGGCCGAGGGGGCAGAGGGGGGGGGGCGGAGGCTGCGCGCGGACAAATATCGCAGCCGGAAACTTGGGCGGCCGCCGGAAGGCAGCCAACTTTCGTTTCCACGACGCTCGCGGCGCGTACCGGAAGGATCTCCTCCGACCCCCTCCTGTCTCCACCAAGGCCTCCCCACCCATCTCACCGTCGCCTCCTCTACGTCTCCACTTCCGCCTCTGCGCACGGTTGTATGGCCGCGCCGGTCTGCGTCCCCTCTCATAACCGCTTCAATCCACGCCTCCAGGCCCCAATGCGCTCCCGCCATCGGCCCCGCCCCGCCGCGTACACTTCCCTCGGTAACCCCCCTTCAGTTCCACCATTTCACGATACGTTACCACATCCGCCACTACTATTACCACTACAGCCACCGCCGTCACCGTCACCGTCATCTTCACTGTCACCGTCATCGTCACCATCACCGCCTTCGTCATCACCGTCACCGTCACCACCATCGTCACCGCCTCCACCTCCATCACAACACCAACACCGCCCAGTCCCGTCTCTTCCTCAGAACTGCGACCCCACTCCTGCTCCACTTCTGTTCTCGCCATCACATCCGTCACCACATCTGCCACCATCTCGTCGTCGCCACTACCACTGCTCCTCCCTCACGATCACCACCGCCAAAACCACATCCATCGTCGCCGTCACCGCCTTCCCCACCGCCTCCACCACAGTATTCACTATCGCCTTCTCCCCCACCCCCACCTCCAACACAGAACAAGCACTAGCCGTTCCATCTCCTCCTCCCATCCGACCCCCCTCCTCCTCCACCTCCATCTCCACCAGCGCCTCCACGTCCACCTTCGCATTAACCTCTACCACTGACCCACCACCTCAACGACCATCACCGCCAAAACCACCGTCAACATCCCCACCGCCGCCTCCACCTCGCCATTGTTACTGCCATCTCCGAAACTCCTGGCACCGTCTCCACTACCATTTCCACTTCTGTCTCTGCCTCCAGATCTCGCTGAACGAGCCGTCTCTGCATCAATTCCCACCTCTGCTTCCACCCGAATCCTCCTCCGCTCACGCTTTGCCTCCACCGCCCTCCCCTTTCCATCCCCACTCGCCTTCTCCCGCGCTCCAATACCATCCTCCACTTTTGTTTGTGCCATTGCCTCTGACATCATCCCCATCTCCAAATCTAGCTCCACTGCTTCCGCCTCTGAGAATTGATCTCCATTCTTTGCTCCTCTCACGTTTCGTGGCCGCCTCTCTCCTGCCTCGGCCTCGCCCTCGCCCTCGTGCTCTCCCTCGCCCTCGCCTTCGCCCTCGCCCTCGCTCTCGCCCTTGCCCTCGTCCTCGCCCTAGCCTCGCCCTCGCCCTCGCCCTCGCCCTCGCCCTCGCCCTCGCCCTCGCCCTCGCCCTCGCCCTCGCCCTCGCCCTCGCCCTCGCCCTCGCCCTCGCCCTCGCCCTCGCCCTCGCCCTCGCCCTCGCCCTCGCCCTCGCCCTCGCCTTCGCCCTCGCCCTCGCACTCGCACTCGCACTCGCACTCGCACTCGCCCTCGCACTCGCCCTCGCACTCACCCTCGCCCCTGTCACCATCCATTTCTGCTTCTGCTATTGACCTTTTAAGTCATTCCAACGACTCTCACTCTACTCCTCCTCGTGTTTTGCAATAATTCCTCCTTCTCCCGTCTCCATCAAAACCTTCACCCATCTTCATCTTACAATTTTATTCATTCCCTTGATTCATCTTAAGCTATATCACCGTTACTTCCACTGCTCAGAATTTCTGTGGAGCTCACATACGGCCATCTCCATATTCACCACTTTTCGTCGCCTTTTGCATCAACGATTTCATCCCAAAATTTCTTCTCCTCTACGCTTGGTATGTTCACTTGCATCACCTTCACTCCCTAGCTTCCGCTTTTATCTCTTTCATTCCTTCGCTTCCATTTACTCAGAGAGATTTCAATTTACTTTTCTCCCATTTCCTCTGTATCTCCATGCGGCACACACATCGCCATCGCTTGCAATACCACGATTTTAAAAATTCCGCATTTTGCTTCTCCCTCTCTCCCTCTGCCTGTGTCTGTCTGTCTCTCTCTCTCTCTCTCTCTCCCTTTCTCCCCCCTCTCTTTCTCCCTCTCCCTCATATATATATATATATATATATATATATATATATATATATATATATATATATATATATATATATATATAATCACCCCAAAGTACTGATTTCGTAGCCTGGTTGCCTCATTCGCCCTCATCATTACTTCGTCCACCTCACCCCATTTACGTGAGACCCTTCTGCCACGGCGTGCTTCCTCGCAGCCCCCTCGCCCTTCTCTTCCATCCTCGCCTCCTTTTCGCAGCGACTGCTTCCGCCTTGCAGTTACTAACGCTTCAGTTCCCGCGCTTTTCCATCCTCCTCCTCCTCCTCTCCGCCCTTCCTCCTTCCTCCTTCCTGCACGGCCCGCGGCATCCCGCGCCCCGCGATCTCTGATGTTTTATTGATTCACAGCGCGCTCCCGTGTGCGCATCGGGCACTGTCCCTCGGACGCACGTGGCGCCCCGCTGTTGAATCCCAGGGATCGGCGATTCCCCCGATCTGGGGAATTCTGATTTCATTTAGAGATGCGGAGGTGTTTTATAAAATCCCTTTTTTTTCTAATCCTCTTATCTGTTTCTCTTCCCTTCTGAAGTATCGTGAATAAATAAACCGATGTATAAAACCAGGTCGTATTATTCTTAACCGTTAATAACATCAAAGAGAGAATTTAGGGATGAAAATCTAGTTTGTATTGTTGCCGAAAACAAGTGTCCTATTTCGTTGTGAATGCACGTCTGTATTTAAATGTCTGGTTCTCTTTTCCTTCACTATTTAGTATTTTTAATGTTTTAGTATGATCTTTTAGATACATAATACGTCAATTGTTTACTGTTGTCGGTTGTATAATTTATAGATATTTAAATTCGGAGCCAGTACTTAAACGTTTAAATTTATAACAGAAATTATAGGAATATAATTACTATATATGACTCATTAAATTCTGAATTTGGACACTCGTTTGAATGTATAAGGGTAGTGTAATTTTTAAAATACGGTTTGCAATGGTTGATGAAATATAGTTTGTAGCGAGTAATTAAAAATTTTGGAGCTGGAAACAATTGGATACACGTTCGAAGTATATTATGTACATCATCATCTAAAATGTTATGAAATATGTGTATTCAAAATCTTTTATATGCTGATGTATAATGTATACTTCAAAAATATTTCCAACCTTTTAAAGTTTCAAATTATTAATGACCATTAGGTTCAATTTATAAATACGAAAACCAATAACTTCGGAATTTTCTAATTACGCTAGAAACACATTAAGAGTATCAAGACTCATTTCCGTGTACCGAGAAGTACTCCTCATGCCTTGGTTGGAGCATTCCGCCCTAGCGCCATGTTTGAGTAGGGACAAGAGGGGCGTATCCTCTCTCGGTAAGAGTAGATGGTGTAGGCAAACGGCGCTAAGCTTCCCGTTTGAATTGCTTTTAATTAAAATTAGATGAGTTCCTAGAGCGAGAGGCCCCGGGAGTGCCGCCTCCTTCGCCCAGCACTCACCCTTCCCTCCCCACTCCTCTTGCCCCTCGAAGCTTTGCCGTAGGGGAATCTCTGTGCTTGCTTCAGTCGCGTCCGGTGCATTTGAGAGCGTTGCTAGTGCGGAAATGCCTTTAAAGCAACGCGAACCGATTATTCATGAGGGCCCAGGATCTTTTTCGTCCGTTGTGTATTTTGTTCCCTGAAGTTTTAGCTCTTGAGATAATCGTTTCTCTCATTATTCTTCTGATACCTCCTCTCATTTGTTTTGCGTATCGTTCTTCTCTCGTCATTCACCTCACTCTTTCTCTTTAGTATTGTTTTCCTTCTACTTCTTTCTTTTCCATTGTGTATTTCCCAATCCATTTTGTATCTTTCTTCAATTTAATGTTTTGCAGTTCGTTTTTGATACCTCTCCCATCTTTCTTTCTTTAGTCTTCATTTGTTTTTACTTAAGTTTCCTTTATTCATGCCAAAATAATTCTTTGCATGTCTTTATCCTCCACATCTTCAGGAATGACAACTGGCTATCTGATTTATAATGATTTAGTGAGCTGCATGTCTTTCCTTGAAAATTTAACTATCAGAATTACTTTTGTCTACATTTCATTGAAAATGTAGGCTGATATTAAAGATATTACCGACAATTGGGACGCTACGATTAATTAATCTTCGTTACTCGTTATTGTGTGCCAGTGTTTGCTCGAATACACGTATAACTTAAATACATCAAAGCAATGGAGCAAGGAAAAAGAAGAAATTGGTTTTGGGAGTTAATTTTCATGTGAACAAAATGCACTTGTTGTAGAAACGTTAGTAGAAAGTATAAGTTCAAGCAATTTGCTGATTTTGTTTCTTCCTCTCACTTCTCTTCTCTTGTGTTTACTATTTAAGTAAAATGTCTTCATGCAATCTCATTGCTAACTTTCCACGTTGGTGAAAATCGTTGCAACTATTATTTCTCAGATAACTTCAGTCTAGTTTGGTTCAATTCCATAGTGCAGATAAACAGTACTCTCCACACTGTTCCAGTGTTATATATTTCTTAAAAACAATACAGGAATGAAAACTCAAAACATTTATATTTCCACAGCTTGAAGTTAATATATCGCTGAGAACTTTTTGGTGAAACTGTTTTCCGTCCTCTGCTGCAGTTAAGATTTTGATTTTGTGATTTTAAAAATACATTGTCAGACGCTGCTTTATTAGATGAATGCATTAGACGTGCCTGAATGAATGCAATTATATGTGAATGAATTACAATTGTCGGCCATATTTACGTTTCCTTGACCTTTAACCTTGACTAGCTTTCACGTGATGAGTACACATTACATCATGAATTTCTTCGTTATTCCGTTGCTACAAAAATGTAAAATTGATCAGTTCATTAACTTCCAAGCTCAAAAATAATACCAGTGATAATCCACTTTAAAAACAATAATATCAGCATCTAATGCCTTCTTTGAAAGGCTCCACCTCTACAAAAGTTCAGTATCAAATCATTGCTGCGATACGTATCCCGCCTGCAGTACGACAGTGTAGGCTGGCCCGCAGAACAGAAAAGTATAGCGTGTTGCCTCACGCCACGTTAACAAGGGGCTCGGCGCTCGAGGGAAGTTGGAGTGCTGGCGACGGCTGTGTCTCCGGCGCCGTCAATGTCGAACCGTCAAGCAAGCAGCGACCGTCGCCAAAGGAAGCGGAGATAAGGAGCCATCGATCCGTTTGGACGGCGTCTCTCGTGGACGCAGGCAGCTTCCGCCGCTCCGTCCTGCGCCGCCGATTGCTCATAACTCGCGCCGCCAGCGATGCTCTTCCTTTCTGTTTCGAGGAGGACACCACGCCGCTGGCAGACGCTTGCGGGCCTCGTTACTTCTGAAAAGTTTGGCCTACAAACGAAAATCAGGTGGAGGTTTGCACGTTGATGTATTCCTTCGCTTTCAGTTTTCCTTGCCTCTGAAAGTACACCTCCACAAATGTTAATAAAACTCTCTCAAAGTATAACAATTCACCACAAAAGGTTTCAAAGAAACGTTGGAAAATTAAGTATATTTATCACAATTTATTTTCTTCTAACAGTTTTCTTTTTTACTTTTTTCTGCAGAGTAAAGCTTTTTACTACATTCCAAATTTATTGTAGATTTTTCCTAGATTTATAATGTTCTAATATTTTAACCAGAAATAACCTGCAAGAAACTAAACATTGTAATTGTGTCAAAACAAAGTAATGCACAAAATAGGTAAACTGTTTAGATAAAAATAATTCAAAGTCTTATAATAAAAAATGATGTCACATATATTGTTACTACTATGAGAAATTTCCCGACACTATCAAATATTTGTTTACATTGAAGTAGCTGAGAACTTTATTATATTTCCCACAAATTCAAATAATTTGACATGGTGCACATTTAATGACATGAGTTGAAATGTTTTATTGTTGTTGAATGATTGTGTTGAAATGTTGCATCACTAATTCTTACAGTTTCTTCACTATTCTTAGAGTTTTGATTACAATTTTCATATACCTGAAATCATACTAACAATACCAAATTATATATTACCTAATTTATATTTAACTTTGTTCAAGATTTCTTCAATATTAAATATTCATTTTCAATAGACAAGGACGATCATTAAGATGATCACAACCGCATGGAAAAGAATACTACGAATGAAAATTGAAAGAGAATAATATTAAAGATACTTATGGAAATGTGACCGGAAAGTAGGAAACAGCTTCTGTTTTAGTAAGCCTCCAGAATGCAACTCGATATCGTCTGTGAACTGTGCGCTGGATAAAGCAAATCGGTGTCAACTACTCTTCTACGTCCGTTCTTAAAGAAAATATCTTTAAAAGATCAATCGTAATAAAATTTTAAACAACTTTCAAACACTTTAATTCAATTAAAACGATTTATAATAACCTCTTAAATACATTAAAACTCTGTTGTCATAGAACATCTAAAAATTCCCATTCAAAGTTCTAGTTCTAAAGTTCTAGTTCTAAACATTCATTCTAGTCCTAAATTCTAATCATTTTGTGAACATTCTTTAATGTCTGCATTCAATTGATAGTTTTATCAAATTTAACCACCACATAAAATCCAGACTTTTGAAGTTACTATTTACCTTTGAATATGTAGTAGTTTTTTACAATTTTTTATGGTAATCTGATCAACGAGTATATTGGAACTTGGAAAGTGAATAACAATATTGTGCATCAAGACTATCTCGATAAGCACGCTAAGCTCTTAAAGCAAAACGAAACCACGAACCGGAACCCCGCGTTCCGACTCTGCATGCTCAATTTCCCGGCGCGGGCAGGTGCAATTATGAAGTCCGTGTAGCTCCCCTTGACGGACAAGCAAGTTGTTTTGCAGCTCGACGAAGTTTATAACTCGGCCCAACGAAAACTTGCGCTCTCGCGATGTTTTTATTGCGAGTTTGTGAAATGCGAGATTCGGCAGCAGCGGAAGGCAAAACTTCCTCGGGACCGGCCTCTGTAACTAAGCGATTCCCGAGCGATACAATTAAGCGCGGGCATCGAGTTCCGTAAGCGAGTTGGCGTAGCAGATTCTTACATTAATTCCGATGTAACCAAATTTTCGTCCCTCGCCCGGCGCGGCGCGGAGCAAGTCGCGGAGACGGTTCGTCCCCCGGGGGCGGGAAGAAGCGCCGGGTGGCGAGCGGGAGGTATAACCTATAGCCGTCCGCTGCGATGTTCATATCCGCTCCGTGATAAAGCGGGGGGCTACAAGCTTTCTTTCATTAGCGTTTCGCGGCGCCGTCGTCTCGACTGCTGGGGCGGGGCAAGGTGTGATGAAGTGAAGAGGGGCGGGCCAGAGCGGAACGGGTGGAGTGGGGTGGGCTGGAAAGGAGCGGGGGAAAGCGGAGGAGCCGGACGGAACGGGGAGGAGAGAAGATGGGGATGAGCGGTGGGGCCTGGCGGAGCGGGATGGAGCGGGCTGGGGTGCAGCGGCATGTAACAATGGGTAAAGGTGCGGGGAGTGATGGGCGGGGCGAATCTTAAAGCGAGTGGCGGAACAGCCGTGGGGTGGAGCTGGAGGAGATGGCAGAAGCGGCACATGATGGAGCGGAGCGGGGAAGGGAAGGAGACGTGACGAAAGGGGAGGGGCGGGACGGAGGGTCGCAACCGGTAATGATGGGTGGGGCGTGGCGGGGTTCAGTGGACACAGTGGGATGTAATAGTGGATAATGAATCGCGGCAGGGTTGAGCTGGGAGTGATGGGCGGGCAGGGCGAATCTCGGAGGAGTGGAGGTGGGAGAGGGGCGGAGGCGTGGGAGAGGGGTTGAGTTGGGTGAGATAGGACGAGCGTGGTTGAGTGAAGCTGAGAGTGATGGGCGGAGTAGGACGGGGCGAGACGGGGGCTGAAGGACGGAGCGGGATGGTGGAGTTTGGGCAGAAGGAAGGAGCGGGGCAGGGAGGACCAGGGATTGATAGGCGAAGCGGGGCGGGGTAGAGCTCGGAGTTATGGGTGGAGCGGTGCGGGGTGGAGCGGGGAATGATGGGCAAACCGAGGCGAAGCGGGGCCTAGGCAGGAGGTGCGGGCGAGGCAGAACAGAGCGGACCGCGGAGGGGGGCGATGCTCGGGAGGAAGCCCAGCTCTATGGAAACACGACGCTCCTCTCATTCGTTTTACGCTCAACGTCTATCTCCGCCGCGCCCCCTTCGTCGCGTCCTGTCGCCCCTCCCCTTTCCGATCCGCCGCGAGACCGCCCCGCCCAGAAAGAGAGAGCGCGAGAGAGAGAGACCGGGCGACGGGGGGGCAAAAAAACGGGGGCGGGCGATATTTTAGGCCCGGGCAGCAATTTCCTTCGGCGTCGCCCGGCAGCCGCCTTGGCGCCGACGGCAGCGCGCCCCGCGGCCGTCGCGCGCACTACGGAAGCTCGGCAGCATGGCGACGATAAATCTTGGTAAATTATAACGAAAGAGACCGCCGGCTGGTTAGCGGGAGTGAGCGAGTCAGTCTTGAGCCATTAACTGGAGATTCTTCTGCGCGCGAGGAGAAGGAAGGCGAAAGCGGGCGCTGCGCGGCGCGGCGCGGCGGTGGCGACGCGGGCGGCGGCGGCGGGAAGATGGCGGGAATTAATGACGGCGAGGCGCAGACATCCAACGGTCGCCACGCGCGGGGGCGGGTTGGTGCGGGTAGCGGGGAGGGGATGGGGAGGAGCGGACGAGCGGATGGTGGTGGCGCTGCCGTCGGCGCTCCTAATTGGATTTACAGCCGTTTGATGGCGCGCCAGTCGCGGCGGCGCCGTAGATTGCAGAGCCCCCCCGAACAAGTTGCGCGCCGTATATCTGGGTCGGAGAGCCCTCGCGTGTGATTGAGTTGTCGTGTCACGCGCACACAATGCGACCGCGTTCTGAGGCGAATAGCCCTTTGCGGGAGAGAGGAGAGCGACTGCTGCTGCTGCTGGCGGTGGCTGGCGGCGAATCGCGGGGATGAGACCGGCGCTGGCGTTGGCGCTGGCGGAGATGCGGCCGCGGTTATGACTATTACTGGCGCGGACGGGATGACGCGGGTGACAGCGATGGGGACGATAGCCGACGGAATGTCTCGTGTGAGCGGCTAGCGATAGAAATGATTGTGACAGAGGTAGTTTATTTCGCGGACGTGGTGGTGTCCTTCACTGGTGGCAATGGTAGATTATAAAATTAACAGGAGGTATTCGTTGACTTCATTCCTTTACGTTTCACGTAGTACATTTAGTATACGGCAATTACGTGAGGTATAAACGCGTGCGCGCATTAGTGTGTGTGTGCGTGTGTGTTTGACTGTGTGTGTTTGTGCATTGCGATGTGACATTTTGTGCAACTCGAAGTTAGCATAGGACCACTTGAATTAGATAATATCGCAACCTTTGTTCAGAAATGTATGTGCAGAACTCTCAATTGCGAGGGTATAAAATATTTATTTAGACTTTGCTCACACCAGGAGTATAATAAATAAGATCTCCAAGCATATTTTTCTGACATCAATAAAATATTTTAAAGAAGAAAGATATTCGAGTGGTGGAGCTGATTCTGAATAAGAGGCGATGCCAATGCGGGGTAGTGGTACTCCTGGTGACGGAAACGCTGGATGTTGAAGGCTGCTGCGTTGGAGGCAAGAGGTGGTGATGCGCTTGGGAATTCCATCACGCGAACGAGCCTGCGATTTCTCTTGACCTTTTCGCTCGCTGAGAGTTCTGCGTTCTTAGCCATAGGTTGATGAACTTTCAGGCGTCCATTATTCCATTGGGTTGGTAGATATGCAGAGGATGAAAACTCAGAGTTTGTCAGAGTTGAAAAAGAAATTTCATCAAAGTTTGAAATCATATTTGCTAGCCATATTTTTGAATGAGAATTAGCTAATAATAGTTCTCACCTTGTTAATAACCCACCCTGCGAGTAATAAATAGAACTTTTCAAATTCACGTTATATTTTTTGGCGCAACATTATCATTTTCTCTTATATAAATATTTTTGGTGGTATCAGTTACTTACAGACTTACAGAGACAGTTACTTATTTATTTACTTTTTATTCTTTTCTCTACGTCCACGCGAATACGAACTTGAGATTCTCCACATTATAAACAACTCCAAGAGAAATGCAGTTATGTTTTTCTCATGCAGTGTTGTAGTGTCATGGTTTCTATATATCTATCATAAATATATATTCCCGCCACCCCTTCTAAAATATCCTCTTCTGAAATTGCACAAATAAATAAACCCGTACGTAATTATTTATGTAATAATAACACATACGTTTTCTAATTGTAACCAAATAACTTGATTCTGAATTTATTCAATATTTTCTTTTTTTAATGTTGGCGAGAATCTTCTCGCTACTTGTAACTAATATAACAAATAACAGCAGACAACAGTACATATAATAACCCTTTTCACAATATCCTAACAATAATATTTACAATTAATTTTCTTTGCATTTACCAATCGAAATTTTCACCATTAAGCAAGTGCACTTAGTCAGTTTATTAAAACAACAATTATTTGTATTCTGAATAATTTCATGCATGACAATATTCTCTCGATACCTTAAAATAAAATGACTTTCTTGGCCTTGTTATAATCTGTAAATAATTGAATAATAAATGCTTGTTTACACTTCCCTTTGATGTAGTTCTGCGACCTCCCGATCTCCTTCATCCGTATCACTAGTCCACACTAATCGTAAACGAGAACATCCTCCATTTTCCGCTGCATTTCAACATTCGAATTCCGACACACTTTCATCATCCGCGATAAAACCACCGATCCTCCTCGTAACTCGGCTCGACTCCGTCTGAAGAAGTTATATCTTCTGACTACGTTGTTTTAAAAGCAAAGAACGACTTGTTCAGTACAATGTTCTTTCGTTTTTCTTCTATTATTTATGTTAATCTCATTCAATAAACCTCGCGGTATTGTCACAATTTCCACCAAATGTTCCCAATTAGTGACATCGTCCGTGGTTTATTTTAAAAATACTGGTTTTCTTTTATTTAATAAATAAATACATTTTGGGTTTGGGTTTTTCTATTTTTGTTGCACTGATCACAAGAGTAAAGTGAGGAAGTGTGACAGCACTTTTCTCTTAATTTTTCACAAAACCAACAGAATAATTCTAGTTAGATCTCAAGGACTCGATCATTGACTAGTGTTATAATAAAAATATAAAGGAAAATAGAATATTTTTTTACTTGAAGCATGATTTAGAAAATTTTGCAATACCTTTAGGAAAAAAGTTATATGTGAAGTATTGTTTTGAAGCAATGAAACCTGTTTATGACTGCTTCACCTCTCAGTTGTTTTAGGTTCAACCATTAGGCAAGTATTTTTTTCTGTGTAAAAGAAAGTGTTGTACCAATACAAATGATAAGCTTAAGTAAAGATGCAGCAGTAAATAACTAAATTGCTTATATTCATACCGATTCATGGAAGTAATGTCTTTTTGCACGTGTTCATCATTGAATGTTATGAAATAAGGATTATAATGGAGAAAGAGAAGAAAGATTATTTTTTGTTTTCTGATAATAAAAAACTGACGTGCTTACTGACGTCATCACAAAGTATGTTATTTTTAGAACCCATTATTTACCACTTCCTTATTTCTAGGACAGAAATCTAACGTTTTTGCGGGAAAGTTTTTTATGAATTGCATTAATTTCAAGTATAAATTTCGTGAAAAGTACTCATTTTTTCAATAAACTGTACCTGATCTTTTTTAACGAGCTAATTTTTATAAAAGACTGTTTAAAGTAAAAATCTCTATCTTCTTTTGTAGTTTTTAAATGTTACTTTTTTTTAAATTTTCGAAAATAGGAAGCGTTTGCCGAAAATTTGAGTAGCATAATACTTTTTTACCGTCTCTTGCTACATATGACGAGAAAATTTAATAAAACAATTTGGTGCCATTTTAGAGAATTTTTTAAATTAAAAATTGCTTACATTTTCCTTTTTCTTTACCATCAAGGATTAGGCTTCAACCTGTTTGCGTGTCCATTTTTTCTTTGGCCTGCCGACGTTTCTTCTTCCATGTGGGACATATTGAATGCCGGCGATCTTTCATTTAATCTCCTTTCCAAAGGTTCACATCATTTCTTCTTATTAGTAGATATTTTATCCAATACAAGTGTGATATTTAACTATCTTCTTATATTCACATTCCTGATTTTATCTAGATGGGTGTCTCCTAGAGTACTTCGTACAAATTTCATTTCTGCCGCCTGAATTCTACTTTTCTCTCTTTCCAAGATTACTTTTGATTCAGTTCCATACCAGGACAAAAGTACAGGAATGGTAATAGTATTAAAAGAACTTTACACGTGAGTCTTTACGCGATTTATTTTTTTAAATTCCTGTGAATGTTCCCATGTACTACATTTCTAAACTTATTTAATTTATCGACTAAATCTATCTTTTCCGTACGTAACATAGCATCCAAAATACTTGAAATTCTTCATTTGCTCCAAAATTTTGTTGTCAATTACAATTTTCGTTCTAACTGGGAATTAACCTTTAAAAGCCATTTTTTATCTTGTTGGTCGAAATTTAAAAATTGAATATTTTTTTCAATATTACTTAAAATGCACCGCGTGTTGTAGCTTCTCTTCGCCATATTGCAGGGTAACTTGGTCTCTTCAGCATACCGGAAGGAGCTAAATAAACACTGTTCTCTAGATGAATTCCTTTCCAAGTTCTGAACATCACATCCATATAAATATTAAAAATTGTTGGCGAGGTGCTGCAACCTTGTCTCACTCCCTTATTTGTGGGAATCTCCTTCCTTAGCTTACCGTTTATATCCGAGCATATTGTGGTTCCAGTATGCGGGTATTTATTAGCTCCTATTTAGTGATTTGGATACTTCCTTTTTTAAGAATTCTTCAAAGCAATATTCAGTTCACTTTATCAAAAGTCTTCTCTATATCTGTGAATGCCAGATGTGTTTCCCAATTAAACTCTGTTCTTTCTTCAATTATTCAAATATTTTAAAAAGAGTATAGAATATTTTCGCTTACATTTTCTGTGTTATTTTAATTGCTCAGTGTGTTTGGAGCAATTTAGGTGGAGTTTTTGTGAATTAAATAACGAAGGTAACAATTATGCGCAAAAGAAAATAAATAGAACTGCAGGGATACTTGCGGTTGCAATATTAACATTTGAAGCTTTGTTTTCCTTTGATTATTAGCTCCGAAATGATCCACCAGCAGTAAGCACACGAATCCAATTTCCTAAATATTGATGAATGCATCTCTATTCCCGTGTGGGACGGCTTCGCGTATTCTTCCATTCACCCTAAATATACATTTCTAAACCCGGTGGATTAGTTTTTGTATGACAGAATTATTATTATTATTATTATTATTATTATTATTATTATTATTATTTTTATTTATTTATTTTTTCACAGCTTTCTGGTACATGTTTGAGGAGTCATAGAAATATTTCTATCAAAACATGATTTCCGTAGTACATTACTTTTAACAAAAATATATTTATTTTAAGAACTAATTAGAGGGTAAACATTTCTACAAATATCAATTTAAACACTTAGGTTATAAATTAAAAAGTAAATAATTCTTTAACACAAATTTATTTAGGAACCCATAAATCTTCTGACTAAATAACAAGTGCTCAGGATCACAGCTTTCTGTAGATTGATGATAATATGATATTATGATATTATTATTATTATTATTATTATTATTATTATTACTATTCAGTAAAGGTAGACGTGTTATTGCTATATATATATATATATATATATATATATATATATATATATATAAATAAATATAAAGTAGTATCATTATTATTAATTAGGGAATTAATTCAGCGAACCCTGGAGTTGCTTCAGTACAGTATTATGAAAAGTATTTAAATGAATGATAAACTTTCTTTCTTATTCCCTTCTCCTCATTATCCGAACAAAACCAACAACTAACGCAAATTCAAGTAATGTTACACGTAACTGTCTCCAAAGTTTCCCGCTAAACTCTATCTTCGGAATCTCGCGCTCGCGACCTGCTATCTCCATGTCGCTAACCGCGTAAGCCGATGCCAT
This sequence comes from Teleogryllus occipitalis, assembly GCA_011170035.1. NCBI lineage: Eukaryota > Metazoa > Arthropoda > Insecta > Orthoptera > Gryllidae > Teleogryllus > Teleogryllus occipitalis. The sequence continues at coordinate 76,164 of BLKR01009649.1, forward strand.
GCGAGCGGGGAGGCGGGGCGCAAACCCAAGAAGCCGTGCCGGCGACTTCCAGACCTTCTCTCCGCCTTCGACGCTGTTCTCCGAATCTAAACCCTCTCAAACCATTAAGTTCGACTGAAGTTTCCGTCGCGGGAGTTAGGCCTTGCAAGTCGCCACGCCCCCTCCCCGCCCCGCCTGCCTTGTTCGCGGTGTGGCATCGCGCGCCTGCAGAACGGAAGCACTCACAAGCTGTGGGTGGGAAGTCTACCGACAACAACTCCATGGGTTTTGACGGCAGCGTGGGGCGATGGAAAAGGACTGGGATCGGGAGCAGGGGCTAGAGAAATGTTTGAAATGGAAGCGCTCAAAAGGAAGATGATGTGGGAGAAACAAGGGGGTGAGGCGAAGAACAGCGGAACATCACGGGATGGGAGGCAGGGCAGGGCGGCGGGGTGGCGTAAGACCGATCAAGGCGGAGGGGGAGGAGATGAGTAGGGAGCACAGGTGAAGTGACGCAGTAGAGTAGTATGGACGGCAGATCAGCAAAGCATGACAGAGGAATAGAGAAGGGCTGAATGAGATAGAGGAGTGGGGCGAGGCAGAACAGGGCAGGGACATCGGGGAGGGGAGGCCAGGCAGCAGGACAAAACAGTGAGCAGAGAAGGGAAATGGGCACAAAGCAGGTCAACAGGGCAAAGAGATGTGGAATTGGGTGGCGGGACGGGAAAGGGAAATGTGACAGGGCAGTGTGGCAAGGCAGTGTGGCAAGGCAGTGGGCAAGGCAGTGTGGCAAGGCAGTGGGCAAGGCAGTGTGGCAAGACAGTGTGGCAAGGCAGTGTGGCAAGGCAGTGTGGCAAAGCAGTATGACAGGTAAGTATGGCAGGGCAGTGTGGCATGGCAGTGGATCAATATATTGGGGCAGGATTGGGGAGCAGAGCAGTATGGCCGGGCAATTCGGCAGGAATGTGCGGCTGGAAGTGAAGTAGAGAAGTGGGGCAGGTCAGTGAGGCAGGACAGTGAGGCAGGGAAGTGGGGCAGGACAGTGTGTTAGAGCAATTTGGCAGGGAAGTCTCGCAGTTCGGTGTGGCATGACAGTTGGGCAGGTCAGTGTGGCACGTGGGTATGCCTAGGCAGTGTGGCAAGACAGTTTGACAGGACAGTATGTCCGGGCAGTGAGACAGGACAGTGAGTCAGGGTAGCGAGGCGAAGCTGTGAGTCAGGGCAATGAAGTAGAACGTCGGACAGCACCAGCGGCTTGCTCCGAAGCGTGGAGGGGAGTAGGTGGAGGCACAAAGGCAGCGACAACGATCCAGGCTGCCTCCTGCGACAGGAATTTGGTGTATCGTTTGAGATGCGCCGCGCGCTCGCGAGCGCGGCCTGGGGGGGGGGGTGATGTCGCGATACAAACCAAACCGCGCGCCACTTTCACCTCCGAGTTGCCAAGTTTCGCCGAAACGGAGTGGAAGGCTCTGTAAAGCAAGCGGAGAGCTAATTTTCTGAATACATTAATACGAGCCGACGCCTGGGGGAGCCTGCAGAACAACTACGCATCCGAGTGGGATTCCATCTCATTGAATCTACCATTGATTGAACCACAAGTTCGAATAATATCAAGAACATACTCTATTTCTGAATACTGATGACAGTACTTGCTTATCTGTAGTTAATTACAAAAAGTGCCCGTTACCAGAAATAGCAATGTACTTGAATTTTATTTTAATTTCAACACCTCTGGACTCACATTTGCATGATTTTCTTGTATGTGCTTTAGTAATGTATTAAAGCTACTGTCAGGAAATTTTCCTTCCGTTAAAAGAAAGTTTAGTTTTTCCTATGTGCTGGCCAAGAGTTTTCGCATATGTTTGACATATTTTCTCCATAACCCTGCAAGGCAAAAAATTGTATTACACTCAATTGAATGGATATGATTGACAATAGGATAGCGTGTAAAGTGTGTGTTCTGAACATCTTAGATGAGTGTATCTGATTAAAAAGTGATCAAATAGGAAACAGCAGTAATGTTTCATATTTGATCACTTCTCTAATAATAAATAAAACACACATATGCGCACACGTTCATATCGTACATCAAATCTTCCGTAGTCTGACGTGGTCTTCAGCCATAGGTTGCTGTTAACGAATTCCAAGGCGCGTAATACCCTCTTTTTTACTTTCGAGAGAATCTTCTGCTTCCAGAGCTCGTTGCCAGGACAATAAGGATGCTACGCGTACCAGAATCCACCTATTTTCAATTAGTCACTATCCCAATACGTTCCCGACGTTAGAATTCTACCTATAATCACTAATAAGTCTTAAATATTCATAAATGCTTATCTCAGCTCAAAGGTAGCGTGAAGATCTTGTTTATGCAACAAATTAATTGGCACATTTCTTTCAAAAACCAACCACAATTTATTTGTACTTGATCGTCTCTAGAAATGAGTTTTCAATCCTGTACATGGATTTCAGTTCTAACTTGTTAATTTTCTCTCTGAGTTTATCAATTTTGAGGACAAACTACCGACACTCACTGGCATCCACAATTATACAATTTAATACGGCCAACATTTTTCAAGCGTTCTAAATTCAATTATTACAATACCTACTGTAAACCGTATTATTATCATTCAGTAAAATCAATACAACCCAATCAACCACCTTTCGTTTTCTTCCTTCTCTATTTCCAGAAGATATCAAAACACTTTCGACTATTAAATAGAATAAAATGAATATCTTTTATATACTATAGAGTTTGTGAAACACTGATTATCCTAGTATAAAATCATTGATTTGACTATTGTTTTGTAACAGAGGACAATGACTCGATGTATCTCAGAGCGCATTCGAAATATTTCGCTCATTAAACACCCAATTCATTAATAAGGAATCTATCCGCAATTAGTGTTGTCAGCTATTCGGAATATTTTAATGTTGTATTGCCACTAGAAACTCTCTGAATAGCTTTGCTTTTACAGGTCTCTCACAATAAATGTTACAAATTACAAGAGCATGTAGTGGTATCTCATATGGTCACTTTTTTGCAAAGAACTTGTGATGAGAAATTTTATATAACTAAGTTACACATGTGATATCTCCTCTTGATTGTTGGGCAACTACTCATGCGCTATGATTCGGAAACAGACGAAATATCCTTGTGTTAATACGTGAACTGCGGAATACCTATCTATGAAGAGTTGCCTGTCAGTGAGGAGAAAATATCGTATAATGTGTAACTTTTCCAGCACCACTGTTGGAAAGCAGACGAAATCCCCTTGCGTTAGAACATGACTTGCCGAACACCTATGCATGAAGAGTTGCCTGTCAATGAACTGCAAATATCACTTATGTAACTTCGTTATATGAAATTTCGCGTCACATTTTCCTTGGAAAAAAAGTGATCATTTCTGACGTCTCTACATGCCTTATAAATTTAATCTCAGACATCCTTATCGCAGATTGATACTTTCCAGTTTGTACTTACCCTCATCTCAGATACATTTTGTTCTGTATACCTTTCTCTTCGAATCTCATTATATCCCTTAACGCTTTCCTCCTTTCCGCACTTCTCTTAATGAAACATCGACGAACCGAGTGTGAAGAGATTTTCCTATGTGTATGCCAGTCTATTTGAAGTGTTATAATCGTCAAATATATTCATTGTTTTTTATTGTATTTTAATGTTAAAATTATCTGCAGCCAAGCTGGCATTGCCTTTCTCAAGCAATAACTGAAGTTTATAAGGTTCGGGCATGATATTTACTAATAATGAACATCCACTTCCACAGTATTTATTGCATACAATAAAAACACAATGTTCTCTTCCCAAGTTATTCTAACATTTAGAAGCTCTACAAAAATACTAGCAGAAAATTTTCAGTGAACTAAAATAAATAAACACCTACAAAAGAGAATCGCAAAGTAAATTTGTTTCGGGGAATTGTGTTTCAATAAAATATCGTCATTTTTTGCTTGGACTAAAACTCCTGCAACAAAATCGACGTTAAAAATATTTCGTATAAAATGTAAGCAAAGGCTTTAAAATAAAATTCAGTTCTTGAAAAAACGTTTACTGTCTGCTTAATAACCCAAATAAGGTATTGATGATATACAATACGTTGCATGTTTTAGATTCTTAGTTTACATGACTCGATTGCACAAACTTGATTTACTACAGCCGGATAACGTTTTGAAGGGCTGACAATTTCTGTGAAATGTGAAAATTCAATATTTTCGCTTCAAAGCTGTATTCTCCACATGACTAATACCAGGAAGTAAATTGTGTGCAAACAAAATTCACCCAGGATGAGCCTTTCAAACAGAATTTATTTTGGGGGTCGGTTTGTATTCGTTGCTCATTCGTAAACCTTGAACGATTACGTTAGTTTGTGATGTTCACAATGATCGACTATAAATCTCCACATTGTGAGTGTCAGGGGATGGGGGAGGATCTAAAGCACGTCGACAGGCTCATGTTTTATTTTTGAGTAATTCAGTTTATTGTTTGACAATTTGATAGACATGTTCATAATTTTTAGAAGCACGCGCAATAAAATCGAATGAAAGATTTTTCAGAATTCCTTATAAAATTTCGTCCTTTACAAACATCTATAATTGGTAGAATTATTAAAAGAGGAAACATTTTGTTACTATAATTAGTGTATTACTTCCTTTAATACAATGTGTAGTCAGAATCGAAGTTTTGTCGGTTCTTCATACCGAAAAATCGATTGACGGTAATCGTCTTTCTATCCATTCGTCTGTCCGTCCGTTCGTCTGTCTGTCTTTCCGTATTTGGTACACCCAAGCGCTTAAACCATTCTTCAATCGACACTTCCCGATCATAACGAATTAACTAACGGTTCCGCTAATATAAAACATATATTTTAATTTTAGGGGATACTTTACATGAAAGTTCAACATTTTCGAAATGTTCTTAAAAAAACTCCATTTTTTCATATTTTTTCGAGGATATCGTAAAGGACGCTCAAAAGAGATAGATATCTACTTTTCGTTGAAATTTCGGAATTTGTTTTTCCTTCATTAAAGCAGTCTTCAGGTAATTTTGTGTGAAATATGGGCAATTTTTAAACTATGATTATTTCAAAAACGGTTTTCGTTTTTTCTTTACATTTCTCTTCATGTGATTTGATTTGATTCATTTGGTCAAAAAACAGTAAAAACTGCATATGACGTATGGGGGAGAATAAACTTTGCGCGCGTGTTCTTAAGTACCAGAATCCCATCCCCACATTTTAACGATAAATAGTTGCAAGTTAAAACTATAATAATAATAATAATAATAATAATAATAATAATAATAATAATAATAATAATAATAATAATAATAAAATTTTGAAAATCGGGAGATTATCAACATTTGAAAAACTAGACTTTTTGTCCCAGACTTATAGAAAAACTATTTACAACGATATACGAACTGCAGATTTGATTTTTCTGCATTGCTAACAATATAGTAACTCACCCTCGGCTCTACTGCTACCACTACAAGCAAAAGGTGAAGTCAACAAAACGTGCGCGTAGTGAAGCTACATTTATGTCCAGAAGCAAAATAAGGGGCCATCTCAGCATTTACTCATTAGATCAGGGAAACTGGACAAAAACCTGATTGAGACGGGGGTCATTGACCCGGAAGCTGAAGTACATTACTTATTACAGGCATATGAAGTCTTTTTTTTAAATTATATAATACAAATGTAAACTAATCTATTATATATCATTGTTTTGTTAAGATAAACATTGTTTTTATTTTTGATGATCAGTATAGTCTCTAATTGCATAGAAACAGTTATGCAGCAGAAAAGAATTTACTTTTAACTTAAATTTGTGTACCGACTTTAATTGTTTAATGTCGCCTGACTATGCGCTGTACAGTAACGAACATGTATTCAATGTGGATTTCTTGTAGTGAGTTGTTGATAGTGACACTTGATGAACATGGTTTCTACGTCGTGTGTTGTAATTATAAATATCAGTATAGCATACCAATATGTTCCCACCGTTAGGTAACGGTTATGGTTAATAACGTCAAAAGCTTTCAAAAGATATAAACGTACCCCAATGAGTGCTTCATTTTGGTCCATTGATGAAGCAACATTTTTAAGAAAAGAAAAAATGGCAATTTCCGTAGATTGTGATTTTCTAAAACCGTGTTGCGAGTCTGAAAACGCTTCGTTTTTCCTAAGAAAAGCATTCATTCGAGTGTAGAAAAGCGTAATATTTTCTAGAAAACTCTCAAGAGAGAAATTGGCCGATAAGTTTGAATATCATTTTTGTTTCCTTTTTCAAAAAGTGTCTCAATTTTTGCTGTTTTGAAAATATCTAGAAATATTCCTGTGCATAAAGAAGCATTGAAAATGTGAATTAACGGGTGTGCAAAGGCAGGTGCACAAGTTTTTAATAAACAGTTCGGAAATTCATCTAAACCAGATGAATATTTATTTTTAGATTACTGACTATCGTGAGGATTTTGTTAGAAGAAGTTTCGGAAATAAACATCGTGTCGAAAATTTTTGGAGAAGCGTATGATGGTGGATTTTGTTGTTTTAATCCCTTCGTGTGATCAGCCGCAATTCTAGAAAAGTGTTGGTTGAAGAGATTTGCAACTTTTTCCGGATTACTTGCTTCTCCTTCGTTATCCTTTAAATCAACATTCTCTACAAGGTATCCAGATGAGGTAGTTGTATTTTTTACGATATTCTACATTGCTTTGGTTTTGTTACTAGCGTTCAAAATATCCTTATTATTTTTCATTATTTTTGCCTCAACTATTACTCTCATTAAAATTTTTGTGTATTCTCGAAAGTAGACATGGAAACCGGGTGATACGTCATGATGTTTAGAAATTAAGTGAAGGGTACGTTTGTTTTATACGATGTTCTAATTCCTTGTGCGATCCAAGTTTAATTTTCTCTTTTTAAAAGGAAAGCATGCGTTAAAATAAAATGAATTTTTTGAGAAAAACAAATTTAAATTTTTCATTTGAGTCAACTGCATTATAAACTGCGTGCCATTATTCCTTCAGTAAGTAGTGTAGCATGAACAATGTGACAAGATGTGTAGCATGGACAATAAAAATTAGTGCTGGATCTATTTTCGGCACATCTATATTTTTAAAAACTGCAAAATTTTACATTACAAAGGTACAATAGTGAAAAAAGACTTTTTCATAAATGAAATTGTTTTAAATAATTGTTGCTTTCAAAAGGCTCAAGTGCAATTATGGGAATAATCGAGCAGTTTTCGCCCAATTTCTGCTTGAAGTTAATGCAGTTTATAAAAAATTGTCAAGACAGCTTCCCTTTAAAAAAATTGTGTTAAAAAAACGCTTTAAAATGGCGCAGATCCAATTTTCTTTTAACTTTCTGAAAATTGCAAAAGTTGAAAATAATGCGACAAAGTATGTGATGTTTTTATTGCACTATTTTTTAAATGGAAATGTAAGACGATTTTTCGATATCGAGTGTATATTCACTCACAACTGCGTCTAAAAACACTGAATTTTGAAATTTAAAACCCTGCTATCTTAGTTTCATTAACTATAACGTCACACATTTGGCAAAATGACGACCATTGCATTGATATATCCAATGCAATTCGAAACGATGCAAAGCCAACTATTGTAGTTGATCATAAAAATTACTTAATGAACAAATGACGACAGGTAGGCGTCCACTTTATGAATCCCTACACAGAATTTGAGTAACTGCGAGTGTGCGTGTGTGCGGATCCGTCACTCATGGTTAGACCTTGCTCCGTGCACCAATCGCGCAAACACCACCTACACATAATACTATAAGGACTGTGCACTGGAGTTTTTCGAAGCAAATATGGCGGGTAGAGAAGGCCGACTTGTTCGAGTTCACGCGATCCAGTTGAGTACGTTGAGTAGAAAGTGTAGCTTTCAAGTTGTGGTGGTGTAGATGTGGTCTGTTGTTGAAATAGTGATCATGGTGAATGAGGGGAATGACGAATAAGGGGTCCCCAGGTGAAGGAATTGCGATAAAAAGTGAAATGTGTAAGTCGCTAACTTTAGTGTTTACTTTCAGTTTTGTGAATTGCATTTGCGAACGTGGGAAATTGACAAGAATTTAGTGTTCAGTGTTCTATTGTGATAATGAACCACATTGAATCTTCCTTTAAAATATACTCGACATTCTTGTAGAGCTTTGTGTAACTTAATTTGCTACGACGATTCATTGGTATGTCCTACACCAGAGACTGTAAGAATTTATTTGAACGAGGCTGTGCCTAATATTTACAAGTTTCCAACAAACGAAAATACTTTAAAAGCAGTTTACTGCGTCGGCGACGCCACGTTCAACTAGTCATAATTAAAATAAAAATGATACTAAAGTATCATACATTTTAAGATACATTATTTCTTAAACCCTATTATTGTATGGACTCACAAACGTTTACAAATGAAATAAAACGTTTACAAATGTTGTCAAATGAAATAAATCGTACTTTTGAGTTTCCGGCACCGACTTTCAAAGATAACTGAATTTCTTGAACAATATCTACTAAACCGAATTGAAAAATCGTTCAGATATCTAATAATATGTATTTATTGAATTCATGTATAACGTTAAAAAGGAACAAAAAAGTATTTTACAATATTCTTACCTGCTTAAGGGCGTAAATGAATTGGGGAGATCGGGCAGCTGAACGAGGATTTTACCTCCAGCGAGTTGGCAACCCTGGCAGAGCGTAACCTGCGTGAGGAAGTGGTACCGAACCGGAAGTTGCCGCAGCGACCGGAGGTGGCGAGGCGAGGGCGGGCGGAGTTGCATCACCGCGAACCGCTTCTCTCGCCGCCCTCGCCCTCCCTCGCTGCCCCGCCCCGCCCCCCTGTGGGCCTCTTGAAAGCTGTTTCGTGTACGGCCTTCGCCCGGCGCACCAGAAATATGGTGCGCGTTTATACGTGAAATATGATTGCGCTGTCGAAACTCGCCGCGCCATACGTCAGTTGCTGCTTCGCGTATCGCTTGCCCGCCCCTCCCACCTCTCGCCCTCCCCCCCCTCCCGCCCTGCACCTCTCCACCGCTCTCCACAACCTTAGAACCAACCCTCTTCTCAATGCGCCCTTTCCTCCCACTTGAGTCTTCCAATCATGGCTCATTTCCCCCGACACATTAATAATAATAATAATTAATAATAATAATAAATAATAATAATAAATAATAATAATAAATAATAATAATAAATAATAATATTAATAATGTCTTAGAGAGAATATTTATTATATATGTACTATTGTAATCACTATAACTTTTACATTTTAAGTATTATGTGACCATGCTCTTATCTGTATTTGTATGATTACTGTAAATCCAGAAAGATGGGGATAAAGAAATAGTAATAATAATAATAATAATAATAATAATAATAATAATAATAATAATAATAACAACAACTTTATACGTCGTGTCACATTCATCCCCACCTTCCCTTAGCCACCCAACTCTTCCCATCCCCTACAAACCCATTTCTCCATTCCCCGTCGTACTCCTCCCTGACACAAATTTCATCTCACCTTTGGACACCCCTTCCATCCCACGCCTTCCTCCTCGCCTTGGCCCCTGCCGCGCCCCCTGAACCCTCCGGCGCTCACGAGGCAGCTCCCGATATTTGCGATAATTTTTTGCACTCCCATCCGGCCCCGCCCAATGATGGAGAGCTGTCGGGCTCGCGAAGCAAAAGCGCGGAAGGGGCGAGGCGTGGCGCGCCCTGTAGCGGCGGCGTGGGGCGGAAGGGCAGGAAAAGGCGTTGGCGGCGGCGGCGGCGATGGTGTAGAGAATGTGAAATGTTGCCAGACCGGCTGGTTACGCGCCGCCCGGCAGGAGGCAATTTCGGTGATTACAGGAGAAGTTGGCAACACTAAGTTGGGGGGGCCGGGCGGGCGGGACAGCGGCGGCGTGAACGCAGTCCCAGCTGTGACCCGCGCGCGGCGGGGGCGGGGGCGGGGCCGGGGGCGGGGGACGTCGTTGGCAGCAACGCCGAGCGGATATTTTGCGTGTATGAGCTCGGGGTTGATAAAAATAAGCGCCTGACGCCCGGGGTGTGTGAGGCACCGCTCGGCGGAGCCTGGAATCCACATGAAGAACGATGCCGCTGCAATTTTTCACCATTGATCGACATGTCGAAACCCAAATACGTCGCGGAATGTCTCTTGGGCGGAACATGAGACGCGAACGCTTTTATAGGTTTTTAAAAGTGAACTAACGTTGTGGAAACAGCTTCGCGTTGATTTATTCCTCTGTGAGAATTCCCAGAATACGTCCGAAATTTATCCGGGCATTTTTGTTTGTCATTCTCCACCAACCTGTAATGAAGTGAATATTTTTCAGTAGAATTATTTGTTAAGTTTAAAAATATAATTCTCGGAACCGCAGATTATCTCCAAGTTCAATTCACACTATAATCAATAAAGTTGAAGAGTTTTCACTTTTATTTCTGTAATATAATTAAGAAAAAATGTTTGTAAATGAGGGGGAAATACTAATGAAGAAGAGAGTAGAAGCCGCATGTGATTGTAACGTATGTTTGTTCAGATATCAATTTGTCCCAAATCAGTTTCTCTCTGCTTTTCAGTGTAATACTTACTGTCATAAGCGCTTTTTTAAAATATTTTGTTCTGATTTTTTTATGTGAACCTCTTCACTCACTCCCATCTTCGCTAGCATTCACTTTCCGGTGCCCGCATGGTAAGATATATACGGAATCATAGAAGTTTAGGAAACTGACGTGAATACTTTAGAAGCCTTTGAAAATTGTGTATCAGCCGAAAAGCCACAAGTTCGATAGGATAATGAAACTATCTGCCTCTTCTCATATTTTAATACTATGACTCTCTAAATTGTTTTTTTGAGGATGCAGCCAGAAGCTACCTTGAAGTCTGCTCTTACGTTTCAATTTTTTTTCTTCGCGTTCGAAAGTTTCATACTTGGTGCTTCGTATCCGAGCCGTCATAGTGTATCTGTGAGGTTGGACGATATTTACAGTGGCACGAATCGAACGTGGCGTACTAATCGAATATCCGCCATTGTGCTGGGGAGGAAATGGGTTTTGAAAACGCAAAGTCGATCAAACGTCGAAAGGGTAACAGGCGTCTGCTAATCGAATGACGAAGAGGCGGTTAAATGGGACCCAGCATTAGTCTGTCAGATAAATGCAAACCCGTTGATTAAGCGATATTCCGGCGTAAAAAGTAAATTGGTATGCGGGGATGCGAAACAGCAAGGTACAAATCACTCTTACGTGGTGTTTTTCTGTAATTTTGTATGTAAAAGTGACCGCATATGGTATAAATTACGCAGTTCTGTAGTTAGAGGACCCGAAAACAAAATTCTAGAGCTTACAATAGCGTACTACGGTAATTAAGGGTAAAATGCATAAAACACCATGTATTTTGTATTGCATAATTATCTCTGAGAGCCATTTTCGTAAGCGGACGTTGATCAATTTACTCTTTAGGTAGGTAACGAATAATGGGACATTGATCAAACGGGATGTTGATTTTTAATTTACTGATGCTTATTCACGTAATTAAAATACCTTTGCCTGTTTCTGACCAATAACTTTTCGTTTCGCAATTTTAGCAAACCCTGTGATGATTGAACCAGTATGGCTAGTTGCACAATGTTTTTTTTCGCATTTTTATTTTCAAGTCCAATGTAAGACAGATCTTTGTTTGTAAAATATATTTTTAATAATATGTACACTTTAATAATATTGTACCACTCATTACACTCACATTTTGATAAAATAAGAACTGTATTAGTTTACAAATACATCGTTCTAACATTAAATATAATTTTTCATGACTATTGATGGGATTTTATTATATCAAAGAAATAAAAATTCTACAAGAACGTATCAAACGTATGTTTAAACACAGATGACTCAAGTATTTTCTTCATACTATAGCGAAGAAAACCTTTGAGTTACATTCTCAAGAATATCTTAGTATTTAGAGTTCATTATCGAGGTAACTTAATTTTACGTGAATGAACCAGAGAATGAACGTGCATATGAAATTTCATTTTTTAAACTTGCTCTTAAATTTGCATAAGTCCACTTTTGAACGTGCCAAAGTAGAATGATTCCTATACGAATGATTCGAATTAAATCATCTCAGAATAATGATTTAAAACTACTCCAGTTAGATGATAGTTAAACGACCTTATATTATTTCTATTAAAATCTCCGATATCTTTATATCCAATCCCAGTTTCCAGAAATGTATACTTCCTTTACATCTAGCACACTTTTTGCAACAGAGAACAACATTCCTGTTGAAGGTGCAGATTAGCTGTGACTTAAAGGAAACCGGGAACGTCAAGAGACCAATTGAAAAATACTTTAGGAAACATCCACATTTCATACTTGAACAGAAAGGGAAAGCATTTTTATAAATTTTCTTCCCGTTCAGAAGCAAGAAGATCACAACGGTAGATGGTAAGTGGGAAACGGAAAACTATTTCTTCACTCAAAATTTTCAGTTTACAATGGTGGTTGAAAGTCTAGAAATAAAAATTGTTAATACTAAAAGTATTCATTTCGTATTCTTATCTACTGTTTTACCTTAGGGTTTCACATGGAAAATTTTTATCGTATTAAGTTTTGTTCAGGATTATTATTGATAGTCTTATACACTGAACATAGTCTTCTAACAGAAAAAAATTGGTCACGAGATATAGAATTAATACTGGACATGAAATGGATTTTGAACATGTTAAAATTGTTGACACTGAAATCAAAAGATTTCGTCGAATAGTTTTCGAAACATTACACATGAAGCTGTGTAAGTTATGAACACCACGGTGGAAAGTAACTCCTTCACGAATGTCTGACAGTATCTTGTATCAAATTAAACAAAATTTAAATTTGTGATCTTTTATCTTGAATCTCAATATGTTTACCTTAACCCTCAATTCCCCTCTCCTCCACATCCCCCTTCTCTCCCTCCCGTCTCTACCCATTGTTGCCTACCCTCGCAGTCTCTTCAGTCTGCCGGCGTCCAGACCACGGACGCGTTCTAATACTTGGTACATATAACGGAAAGGATCTGTCATGGCGTCGGAACTATGTTTAATCTACTCATTTGTTGATGCTTCCTGACTTCTGATGTGATTTTTATGATGTAATTTTTTTTTAATTTTCTTGTTTTGAATATTATTATGTAAGATCAATTGTTCGCCGACCTGGATGGTCGAGGTGGCTAAGAGCGAGTACCGACTCAGCGCTTCGGTCCGAAGGGTCGCGAGTTCGAGTCCCGCCTTGGGCATGGCTGTTTGTCCCTTGACTTTGTGTGTGTTGTCGCGGAGGGCCTCGCGTTCTGCTGACCTCAGATCAGAGGAGCCCGCAAGTGTTTGTCTAGTGTATGGTCGAATATGCATCCCATCGGGACGTAAAGGGCAACCGGCTGTCGGCTGGATAAAAGCCCTAGGAAAGGAAATCAATTGTTTGGCTCTGCGTCATTATGACTTTCATACGTGAATTAAGGTAAGCTACCTGATGTTATGCCCTCTGCCTTCCTAACCATAAAATATCAGTCTTATGTTCTTATGTTTTATTTTCTTTTAGTGATTGTTGTTTTACCTGATTATGGAGACGCAGTATGAGCTCCGAAACGTTGTAAACTGCAGAATATTGTAATATATGATAGTACAGCATTCTATTAATTAGTCATCATTCTAAAATAGTAAATTCGGTGTTAATTTCATAGTCTTCTGGAAACAATGGATTTTAGAATCAAAACTTAGAGAGTTTGCTTCTTTTTTCAAAAATTTTCTGACACTATAGAGCAAGTTTGTTAAAAAGATGATCTATGTGAGTTCGTATAAATGGATGATTTCAATTAGGCTATTCGACAATGTGTTGTAATTTTCAAACATTGATTCCCACAAACCTAATAAACTTTTACCTACACTTGTTAGTGCACTACACTCATCTTTACCTACATTTGTTAGTGCCACTTCATATAATTGAACTGAAAAAGTATCGAAATATCCCCAATTATCAGATAATTGTGAACATGTGATTCATCCTATGCAATAATAAGTCAAATATAATCGTCCGACTTTTAAAACTATCTTTCCATTTCTGAATCCATTTGATTAATTTTGTTGAAAATGAAATGATATGAGCTGTCAGATATTGTAAACATCGTTGCAATGAGTCATTCTTACTCCATCAAAGCTTCTTCTGAACGGAATATTTCCCGGAACGAAAGCGAGGTTCGGAAGCAAATCCACGAGGGAGGATTTTTCGTTCGAGGTCACCAACGATCTGAAGGCCCTGCCCCGCTCCCTGGAGATCATAGAAGCGAGCCCCTGGCTCCATTTGTCTGCCTGGCCCCTGCGGTCACGATTTCTCCTCTCTGCTCGACTCCGCGCCCCCGCCCCCATCCCTCCGCCTCCCCCGCCCGTATCTCGCGCCCTCGGGCGGTAAAACCCCTAACGACAAGCCCGCGTCCGCTGGCGGCGCGCCGATCTGGCCCGAGCGCGAGCGGGGCGGGGCACGAGAAGGTCGAGTCCGGTTCACCGCCCACCCCCTCGGAATACGCGCAGCCGCTGCCACGAAAGGGGCAAAAGAAGGACGGTGTATCACTCCCTCTCCCTTAGTAAGCATGAGACTGTTGCATCGGGACTCCTCAGTATCATAGAAAGCTTTGCACAGAAAAGTGGTCATGGAGGATTTATCGACAATATCTCCACACACGTGTAGGTTCATTCCTACTCCATCCTCTCTCGACCCCCGAGTCCTAGCTTCACCATCGCTTTGCAAGGAGAACGGATACTCTTGACTCATCACTGCTCGCTCGCAAATTATTAAACTCTTTTTCTTCTTTTCCAGCGGTTTATCAATTACAGTCGTTATGTGAAGCCAGACGCGTCATTAAGGAAGACTAGCGTACCCGTGCGAAGTCTCGCATATTCCCCTCTTCCCAATTTTGCCATTTCCATATTAAGCCTGAAATATATATTTTTCTTCATGACCTTCTTATCCTCTGTCACGTGTTCTATATGTCTTCTTGCAATTGATAACAATAAAATACACCCTTGTCAATTAAAATTATTCTTATTTAAAGTTATTACCGAGCAGAGATGTACACCCGTGTAATTCAATCGTGAAGAACATCAACTAATTGGTTTAATTTCACATACAGTTGCAGATTTTACAAGCTCTGAACAGGTAGGGTAGAATCCAGAAGCGTCGAATCAGCAAAAATGTAATAGAATGTTCAAGATGATTTTATTCTGTAGATTACGGTGTAATAAACGTTTTTTAGGCCAAATGTCATACTTTTTTAGGTCAAAGGTCTGAAAATTTTTGTTTTTAAGGCCCTAGAACGCTTCATTTAGGAGCTGTTTAACGATATAGATTAGAAAATGCGGCTCAGTGTTGCGGGTTGCATTTAATATGAATATTTAAATGCGTTTTTTAAACAAATTCTTTATATTTTTAAAGTAAAATTGCAATTAGTCACGTCTCCGTGAAGTTATCTTTCTTTAGCGACCTCATTTACAAATATTGGTTGCGTGTGAGAACTGCAAAAGGTATGTATACTACCGAAATAATATAGAAGACGATGTGCATTCTCAAACACTCTCCGTCACCTACAGTAAATCCCATATTGCTTAAAGTTTGCAGCGAAGACATGTTTATCCTCATCCCAATATTTCAAACGTCTCCATTTGACACGTCTGTTAAAGAAACTGTGTGCTTGGTATTCGCGCCGCTCCAATCATTCTCCCATTTGTTTTCCATCTCCGTATACGCATTTGGAATGATTGCCCTCGCCGTGGATGGAGGTTGAAGTGATGTCTTAACTATTTTCATTGATTCGTTTCCAATTTTCCTTCAGTTTTTCTAAAGAATATTCCCACTAGGAAAGATGGAGTACTAAAAGAGGATGTACGTGCACATCTTGAAAAACTGTCTCACCCTTTTCCGATAGGGATACCAAATCACAACCGACGAATACAGCAAAAAAGCAGCGACGTCATTTGCATTCATGTTCCTCCACATCCCTTTTCCAGATTCATCTCCATCTCTCTCCCCCCCTTTGAACGCGCTTGCGTGTCGGGTGTTGGGCGAAGAAGACCGGGAAGAAGATGTCCTTGCCTCCCACCTCAATCGCTCCAGCAAATTTCCATCCCCGCTTCGTGTTAACCCCGGGGTCACAACTCCATCGTCACCACCTCCGCCGTACCCATCGCCACCAGAACCGCCAACGCGATTCCATCGACAGCGCCACTTTCACCTTCCTCCAACTCCATCAGTCCCCATCACTACCACTGCAGCATTTGCAAGAGCGGTCGCTCTTATCGGTTTCATCTCCATCGCCACTGCCGCGCACACTTCCAACAGTCTCTAGTACTGCCATCGCCATCTCTATCTTGTTCATGGCCTCTGCCGCTCATTCCTCCTCCTCCTCTCACATCTGTATCCCTCTATCGCTTCAATCATCTCTATCACTTCTATCCTCTATCATCACCACCTCTTCCTTCTTCAGCTCTACCTCTACCATCTCTACCTCTACTATATTCACCTCTGCCAACTCCACGTCTTCTATTATCTCCACTTCTACCACCTCCACCACTATCGTTACCATCATATCTATTACCACCACCAACACTTTTACATTGCTGTATCAAATTAAACCACTATCAGGAAAACAATATTTAGTGACCAGTTGCTCCGATCGGTAGTTTTCCGTGGTATTCTCCCGTCAATATCAGGTGAATGCCAGAGCAGTACCTTAACAAATGGATCACGAACCGCGTTCGATCTTTCCTTTCTCATTCACGCCTCCCCTTACGCAAACACACACACACACACATTCATTACTCTATAACATATATAGGGAGACCAATCAGAAACTTGGAGCTTGTACAGGATTTTTTGATGCCCCGCTGAGGGAGATACCTATGGGGGAAATCCCTATAGGTCGCGCCAGATATCACATGCAGAAGTGAAGAGCACCTCCTCATCCCGGGATATAAGATCGACTACATCTACAACTGGCTAATGGCCAAATGAGTGGACGCATTTGGAATCAATAAATACTCTTTCACTCACTCGCTTATTACCTCCTCTATCTTCACCAGCACTACCACTACTACTGTCATAACTAGTTCCATCGCCGTCGTCGCCGCTAGAGACACATCGTCAGTACATTTTTCATCCCCCACTGTCACTCCCACCTCCACCACCGCGCTTCAACTGCCGCGTGCATCCCCACCCCCACCATCGCTGTCCCTTCCACCACCATCACCAGCACTACTACCACCTCCATCTCACAGAGTGTTTTTTTTTAGTCGCTTCTCCGCGTGAGTCCCTTCACGCGCCTCAGGAATCGGAGCCTCGCCCTCCGCGATTGCATTGCGCGGACGTGCCGCGAGGGCTCTGCCAGCGCTGCGGTCGCCCGCCGCACGCCAGCGCGGAATGTTATAAGCACGAGTGCGATAGCGGCGCACGCGACGAGGTGGGATGGGGCGCGCGATCTGTTGATGGAAGGGACGAATTAAAGAGCTTTGTCGTAATTGGCTTCGGGCACCAAGTCGCGTCGCTTGAATACGCTGGGGTTGGTGTTCGTTGGGCAAGAGTCAGCAATGGAGATTTGAGGAGGCAGATAATTTATATATGTGGATTATTTCACGTTTATTTGAAGGCTGGAGGAAATGTGATTGAATCTATTCAACAGAGTAATTTTATTCATATCTCTCTCTCTCATTTAATTCTTTAATTTCAAGTAAACTCTAATCTTATTTTGTTCCTTAATATTTTAAATGATAATACCTTTCCCTTGTGAACGGTTTTTTAAGAATTTTTACTAAAAAATCATTTCAGGTTCACGTTTTGATGTCATTCGATTTTTTGCTATCTAGGACACACAAAACATGAATTATGCTTACATCATGTTTTGTAGCATTTTTTTAATTTATCAAATGGCTTTGTTCACTTTTTCGTTACTAGGTCCCTATACTAAAGATTTTTCTGCTGAAAATTTGTCGGTTTTTTTGCGCAGTATTACGTAAATTTCTTTTTACTCCGTAAGGAGAAAGTAAATCTACGCTGGGCCCATCGTTGACCCTCCGCCCTTGGTATGTGACAGACGGGCTGCGCGCGATCTTTCCTTCCCTTCTTTGTTTTATCATAACCCCTTACGTATACACCCGTATATATACATGCACAGAGTTTATCCCCGCTCGGGCGGTGGCTCGATGGTGGAAATACTTGCTTGGGGAAAACCCACAAGCCGGGTCGGCATCGGATCTTGCATCCAGGGGGAGAGTACGGACACCTCCAGCGTTAAAAACAAGCATTATACTTATAGGAATATGACTTTAGTCGATGCGTCCGTAATCAATTAATCAATCAACCTATCCTAAACGACGATAGAGATGTTGAAGCCTCCAAAATCTAAGAAAAGTAGCTTGGCACCTGGAGGTGTCAAGTTACAAGCAAGGTTCAATAAACAATTTATTGCCAGAAACAGGTACAGAGCTATAGTGCCGGATATCCTGGAGAATTGGTACAGAGACGAAGCCGTGTTGCCGTAAGTCCAGAAGATGTACCAATGTATGCCGAGTCCACCAAGTAACCAGAAAGAAGAGTCCGTTGTCGTAGCGCTGTTGTCGTAGTCTATCGCACTTCTCCGTAACCACCACTTAAACACTGTCTCGACGCACTTTCACCGCTGCTCGCTCACTCACTCACTGACTGCTGCCTCAGCTCCGCGTCGAGGTTTTATAGCCCCCCCGGGCCGTAGGCCCGCCGACTGGCTGTGTGAAAGGGGCGGGGTCGAATCTCGCCCCGCTCGCTCAGGCGTGGCGGCCGCACTCAGCCGCGCACCGCTGGCCCGCGCTTGCTGCTGGCCGCTGCCGCCAGGGGCGGTAACGCCCCCTGACGTGCTCCTGTGGCGGCACATTCAATCATGTGCGGCCGGTCACGACACCCTCCGCGCCCAATTGCGTCGTATACGGCGCAAAACGCACCCTCCTGGTGCTCCTCCGGGGGCGCAACTGCGCCCTGGGTGTCTCCACTGTGCCTTCTCCTCCTGGCTCGCTGACCTCCTCTGGTGGGGGTTCTGCTGTGTCCTGGCCGCTGGTCCCTGCGGCGGCTGTCTCCTGCGGGATGTAAATGGTTTCCCTCATCACTTTTTTATAGAACTCCTGTTGTGATACCTTGGGGAGTGAATCCACCCTGCTGGGGTTCACCCGGGGTCTCAACTGCCCCTGGTGGCGTGTCACTACCCTACCCTCTGTGCGGACTAGGTATGTCCTGTTCCCTTTTGCTGCCGTTACTATGCCCGGAAGCCAAGCTGGGCATTTTTTAAAAGAGGTACAATATACCAAATCACCCACCTGGAATCTTGGTTGCGTTCCTACCGACCTGTAAGGATCCACCGGGCTTAGCAGTGACAACAACGTTCTCGGTTGTCTCCCGTGAAGTACCTCGGCAGGGCTCCTGGCGTCCGCGCCTGGCAAGGTGCGGAAGGTGACCAAGACCCGCAGCAGCGCTCTGGACCTGTGCGTACCTGCTGCGCGCGCTTTCGACATGGCTGTCTTGAACGTTCTCACGAACCTCTCCGCTTCCCCGTTCGATTGCGGGTGAAACGGCGGTGCACAGACATGCTGGATCCCATTGCTTGCGCAGAAATTCGCAAACTCTTGGGATGTGAATTGGGTTCCGTTGTCTGACACCAACGTGACCGGTAGCCCCTCGGTCACAAAAATTCTTTCTAGCGCATTGATGGTCTGAGTCGACGTGGTGTTAGCCATTTCCACTACGTATGGGTAATTAGACTTGGCGTCTACTACGACCAACCACATCTTATCCCAAAATGGGCCCGCGAAGTCTACATGTACCCGTTCCCACGGCTCACTAGGCTCAGGCCAGGGAACCAAATCCTTCCTAGGTGCGCTCTGATTTAACTGGCAGGCCTCACATCTCTTGAGCAACTGTACGATGTCCGAGTTCATCCCCTCCCAGAAGCAGTGACGACGCGCCAGCTGCTTCGTGCGGACCACCCCCCAGTGTCCCTCATGGAGGAGGTCCAATACGGTCTTCCTTAGTACCTTCGGGATGACGACTCTCGTAAATTCCTCTCCGGCGAAGAGCAACACTCCTGCCTTGCAAGTCAACCTGTCTTTCTTGTTATACCAGGATGCATTGCTCCTCAAGCACCTAAGTGGCCAGCCTTCCCTAACATAATTCCTCACTGCCCGCAGCTCTGGATCTTTATCCGTCTCTTGAGCGATTCTTCTGGCTCCCAATGGGAACTCCGACAATACCAGGCATTCTTCCGTATCAATCTGGAGGCACTCTTCCTCCAGCTTGTCGAACTCCAGGTCCGGACCTCCTGGCAACCTGGATAAAGCGTCCGCATTGGCGTGCTGCGTTGTGCTCCTGAAGTGGATCTGGTAATTGTAGTCTGACAAGAATAGCGCCCACCTTTGTAGTTTCTTCGCTGTGCTCTCCGGGATCCGTTTTCCAGGGTGAAATAGTTGCACTAGCGGCTTGTGGTCAGTAATTATATGGAATTTACTGCCATATAAATAATCGTTGAACTTTCTCACCGCGAAGATTATTCTTAACGCCTCCTTTTCAATTTGCGAATAATTTCTTTGATGTTTGTTGAGGGATTTTGACGCAAACGCAATAGGCCTCTCCACCCCATTGCTGTCCTTCTGCGATAACACCGCCCCAAGACCATACTCCGAGGCGTCCGCTGCTACCGTGGTGAGCCTACCCGGCACAAAATGATTTAACTTAACTGTTTTGACTAGTTCTTCCTTCAACCGGCTCAGAGCTCTTTCGCAGTCTTGGGACCATACGAATTTCACTCCTTTCTTCCTCAGCTTGTTTAGTGGAGCTGCGATAGTAGAAACATTCCTAATGAACTTGTTATAATAGTTCACTTTTCCCAATAATGCTTGCAGCTGCTTCACGTCTGCCGGCGGTGGCAGTCGTAGGATGGCTTCTACGTGCTGGCTAGTGGGTGAAATACCGGTGCTATCCAGCACGTGCCCCAAGAACACTACCTGGTCCTTAAAGAATTCACACTTGACCTTGTTCACCCTCAAACCATTGTCCTGGAGCACCTTAAATAAACTCTTCAAGTTTTCCTCGTGTTCCTTTTCCGTGCTCCCCGTGACTATGATATCGTCCAAGTAGTTACAACAGCCCTTCAGCTCTGCTGTCAACTGTTCTAGACAGCGCTGGAACAGTGCGGCTGCGGAATTCACGCCGAATGGCAGCCTGTTATATCTGAAGAGTCCTAACGGGGTGTTAATCACCAAAACTTCCTTGGCTTCCTGGTCGAGTGGCAGCTGTAGGTATGCGTCCCGTAAATCAATTTTTGAGAATTGTCGTCCACCAGACAATTTATAGAACAGATCTTCCGGCTTCGGGATTGGATATTGCTCTACTTCTACCTGTTGGTTCACAGTACTCTTGAAATCACCGCACAATCTAATCGAACCATTGGCTTTCTTTACCCCGACCAACGGCGTGGCCCACTGGCTTGTTGATACTGGAGTGATAACACCGTCCGCCTGCAGCCGTCTCAGCTCTTCGGCTACTTTTTCCCTGAGGGCCCACGGGACTGGTCTTGCTTTGAAAAAGCGTGGCTTGTGCCCCTCCTTCAACTGGATGCTTGCTCGGAAGTGTTTACATTCCCCGAGCCCGGGAGAGAACACTTCTGGAAACTCTTGTTCTAGCTTCCCGACGACCTGTGTTTCTTCGTTCTCCACGACCTGGTTCACTGAGTCAATTACTCCAAACCCGAGTTTATCAAAGGAGTCGAGGCCCAAAATGTTCGTCACGTCGTAGCGGTCCACCACGATCACTTCAATATCAGCCTGCTTCTTCTTGTAAGCTGCCCTTAGCGACACTTTCCCCAACACCTTAATTGGGGTCCTGCCGAAAGCGTACAAGCCTTTCTGCACCCTCTGACACCTGGGTGCCCCTAACCGCCGGTAGGTTTCTAAATTGATGAGTGTTACCGCGGCCCCTGTATCTAGCAGGAAGTTCACCGGCACTTTTCCCAACTCA
>BLKR01009650.1:0-98020 GCA_011170035.1 Teleogryllus occipitalis
AATTTTCATGAAATTTCAAACATTGTCATTTTCATACAGTAGATTTGTTCATTCCTTAGATATGCTTTGATCGTGGTCATGTGTCGATATTACGTGCATAAAACCATTATTATACAAATATTTCTAGTTCAGTAAAGAATAGTTTTATTTCACTTCATTGTGTACTGTTTGAAAATTAAAATTATATTGAGTCTTGCATTTCATTTCATCTTTATTCTATAAATTCCCTGTTTATACCTTTTTTTCCTATTGTATAATAAAATAACATTCTACTAATTCATTTATTCTTCAGTTTCAATAAGATTTTATTAATTCTGAGAGTTCAAATATTTTTAAATTTATAAGTAATTTAATTAAAAGTGTTATATTTAATATTATAATTAATTAATAAAAACAAATTTCATATATAAATTATAAATTAAATTATTTTACCATATGCCTGTTGCGATTTATAAGTCGTAAAACAACATTAACAAATCATTTCAGCATATCTGGATTTTTGAAGGCCACTATGTACATTTAAACAAGTCGCGTCGGCGCTTTCGCGTTTTATTTCGATGAGGTTGGCAGTGCCGAAACTCCGCCATCTTGAATTTTTAGGGTCTTTTCTTACGTGGAAACACCTATGAATAGAGCGGGAAGCGAGAGCGGACGCTAGCGGAAAAGGGCCGTACGTCCTCGCGAGGCACTCCCACTCGCTCCGCCCCTTCCCCCTCCACCCTCTCGCCCCACCCCCTGCTGAGAGAGCGAGGCCACTTCCGGAGGCCGGGCATAACGCAGCGGGCGGTCGGCGGTCTTCGCTTGTTTTGTCCGGCGGCGGCGCCGAGGCGATGGTATTCAGAGCGGAAAACCTACTCTGCGCGCGCCGCCGCCGCCGCCAGTGGCTCTCTCTCGCCTGCGCGTCGCGACGCCGCCGCCGCCGCCGCCGCCGCCGCCGCCGCCGCCGCCGCCGCCGCCCTCTCCCCCGGAATATATATTTCCCAGGCAGGCCATTCGGGCCCGGTCCGGCGCCGGGCTTCTTGCCTCGGCGCCGCTCCACTCGCCCGCCGCCTTTGGTCACTGCCTCGGCCAAGCAACGCCACTCCACACACAGTGGCCGCGCCCACGCAGTTAGAGGAGCGTATCCGTACGCTGGAATTCGATTACTGGTTACTCGATTTGATTGAGATTTAGAGGCGGCAGATATTTGAACTATGACATACTAAGGTTTTTGCAGCAAAGTAAATACTAAGAGTTCGCTTATCATACTTCAATCAATATTTGAATTGTGAAATATTATATGAAGATATTGAAGGGTTTCTTTTAATACGCGTTTAATTCTTTTTCAATTTTGGACTGAAAGTCATCGTTAAAACAATGAATGTAGTGGCGTAGAAGATATAAATGAAACGAGCAGGCAATTGAAAAATCACGAAGTAAATATAATGAAATTCTTCAATTTTTTTGAACATCTCTACAATCTGCACGTGAATAAGAACGGCTATAAATGCACATGTCACTTTTAACATCTAATATTCAATTGGTGCTCAGATGTGAAGGACTAAAATGATATTACGTTCCTTTTCGTACAAGTGCAGAATCGTATTTGCCCCTGGAGACTCGCTAATGAGCCATTCTATCGTATCTTCAACTTCGTCTTCTTCATTCAAGGCACATCTACGCTTCCCATTGATTGAACAATTGTTAGTGATTCCAAGGGTGCGTCAACTACTATAATCATTAGTTCCGAAAGTGCAATGCGTGTTTTTGCTCGGGAGGTGGCAGTCGTCTTTCCCCGCTGGATGACCAGATCCGGTGCCAAACTACCGTCGACTAACGGGGTTATCCCACCAACCACGTATCTCCCACTAGCGGAGCAATGCCCCAGCGGGGACAATATTTAAGTCCCCGACCGGTCTCCCGGCCCGTGTGGTAGTGTAGTGCATGTTAGTGTAAGTGTTTGGTGTGTAAGGGGGTGAGAACACGACAAGGAAGAGGAAGAAAAGATCGCGCACGGTCCGTGGCCCGTTTGTTAGGGTACTACTCCGGCATTCGCCTGGTGTTGATCCGAGAAACCACGGAAAAGTACCGATCAGAGCAGCCGGCCGCTAGAATTTTCCTCCAGACAGCGACTGAATTCGCCCTAGCGGAAAAGCTAGTGTCGAAAATCCCGTCGGAACTCGAATCTTGGACCTCCCGTTCAGTGACATCAGTTGATGCACTGAGCCACCGGCTTGAACGCATTGGGATCCCTCGGACTTGGCCGCGCGACTACTGTGTGCCCGTGGGGGCGGGGGCGGGGGCGGCGAACGCGCGAGCCGCAGCGGGCTTCCCGCGCGGAGACCGCCGCCTCCACCTCCGCGCGTCGCAAGTCGGGCACTTGGATGCAGGCTATTGCCGCCGACCGCCGCGCCGGCGCGACGCGGAGCGGCGTCGCCCGCGCCATTGTAAAAGCGCGTGCATTATGTCCGCTTGTTGGAGGTTGTATGGCTGCGGCGCCAGCGAGTTCGTGAGCTGAAACCGGAATGGATAATAATGCTGTCAGGGGTGAGGAAAAACCTCGCTGGTTGTTTTTGGAGCAGAAGCGGTTCATTTGCGGTTTGATATGGCCGTATGATATATAGTTAAGGTTAATAATGAGGGTTAAAAACTCTCCAACTTACTCCTAAATATTGGAGAATGGCAGAACGACTCCGATAATTATAAAACCGAAGACGCTAGCAAACATATTACACGTGCGTAGCAACAACACGAAATAATTGAAAATTAAATAGATCGAAAAACTTAATTCTAATGACTCTATGAAAAGTATTATTTATACGCAGACAAAAATTCGGAATGCGTGCCTCTGATCTGTTGTACATCATGTTTGTCATTCTTTCCATTCAGTTTTCTCTGGATGAGAGAAAAGTAATATTACTTATTTTTATTATAAATGATCATAATCACTACAATAACAGGGTTCTAAAAATGAGAACTTCATTGGTAAAACTACTAATAGTTTATAATGAGATACTACTTAAAATATAAATCTCTTTTCCATTATTTAAAATTAAAACTGCCAAATCCTTTGTGAATCATAAAATAACATTATTTTTTAACATTTACTTTCCTCTTTTGAACTTTAATGAAATTTCCTCAAAAATCAGCTATTTCTCAGAATTCTTTTTTCCTCAGAAATCCAATTTAAAATAAATTAAGAACGGTCCTCTAACTTCGAGAAAACACTCTTTCTAACATCAATTTCCTCGTTCATTAGAACATAAAATTATGTTCAATCGAACATAAAAACAAAGATGCTTCCCTCACTCATCGAAATGACCCACGTCCATTCAGGGTAATAATATGAAAAATTCTGCAAAGTTTAATTTCAATTATCTTAACCTGAAAACCGTGTCAGATGTCTATATTGAGGATGGAAAATGTCAAGTGAATTGTCTGAGTAAGAAAGGAAGATATGTTAGGAAAGATGAAAAAGAAACTAAGACCCATAACTACTCTGAGTAGAGTCGGACTAGAACATGTTAAGGTGAGATTATTCAATGAAGGAGGCAAGGTAAGGTAGCGTACGAAGCACGAAGGAGGAGGAGGTATTTGCTAGATGATGTTTGGGGGGATGTGAAAGGGTTACATGTTGAAGAAAACAGAAGAGTTCAAGATACAGAAAGGTGGAGGAGAGAAGTGGGAACATATCTACCAGGAAGGGCCAACTGCAAGCAGCTGGGAACTTAAAAAGAAGAAGAAGAATCTGATAAAGATCGTAGATTAGATTACATCAGAATATATAACTCAATCCGCAAAAATAATGTATCATTTGACCAAAAATTAACGACTAAACATATACAATGACGTGATTAAAACCGAACTTTGAAGAGTTGCATTTTGGTGTTAGCTGATTTGCACCGTCTTTCCCGATTATTTATTAACTAGCCCACGATTAAAAACAGGCGAGGTCATAGTGATTTTCGCAATACATTTGTAGAATGCAGTTTTTAAAGTAAAATACATGGACGCCTTTGGCTGCTACTTCTCATCACATAGAGTGCCTCTAAAGATAGCTTCACGACATTTATGGCCAGGGAGCTAAGAATGGCTTGCAACAGAAGGACAACGGATCATGCTACTTATATTAATACAGCTGCAAACGGAGGAGATTGTTTTGAGGAAATGTATACTTCACATGATGTGTTATTGAAGCAGCTTCTACTATTGAATGATTCAATATTGAAACACTCAATACATACCTGAATTGTCCACAAACGTATATTTATCTCATTAAAAATATGCACTACATAATTATAAACAGAAGATTCTCACCACATATTCTTAGGAAAATGGCAAACAAAATAATTATTTTACATACAAAACTTACATTTACATCTATAAAATGCTCTTCTTTTGAAATAATTTGTTCACCTTTACAGCATTTCCAACAATCCAAGTACATGTATTCGAATAATTTTTAATCATGAACGATCGGAAAAAGCGTTGAAAGATACGTATTAGAATTTAATATTAAAAGATAGCTGAATAATACTCCGTATTAGAAAGTCCTAGCAAACGACTGTCAAGTATCCAAAAGTAAACCGCCACTGGGGAGCCAGCACCACCGCAGAGCCAGAGGCTACCCAGCGCGGGTGGCTTAGCTTTAAAGAGACCTCGGCGCGGGAGGGGCAATGGAGGTGGAAGTGACAAGGCGGGGTGGGCGGGGCGAGGGCAGTAGAGGCGACGGAACCGCGGAGGCGGCAGAGGTGTAGTAAGGCGGCCGGGAGCGGCGGTGGCAGCAGGAACGGTGACAAGGGGGGCGGGAGACGGGGGCGGGAGACGGGGGCGGTAGACGGGGGCGGTAGACGGGGGCGGTAGACGGGGGCGGGAGACGGGGGCGGGAGACGGGGGCGGGAGACGGGGGCGGGAGACGGGGGCGGGAGACGGGAGAGACAGGGATCGGTGGGGGCGGCGGTGGGAGGGTGGCAAGCCTTGCTTAGCGGAGTTACCGCGCCAATTTAGCGCAAATTATAAACATATTCGCGTCCGGACGCCGGCTAAAATATTCAGCGAGACAGAGAGAGCATTGCCCGACGTTCCGTCCCATCCCCGCCCCTCCTCTCCTCTCCCCCCACTCCGCGCGCGTACGCACTTACCCACGGGCGGCGGCGCGTTAAAGTTGCACGCCGCTGAAACATGCATGTCGCCGCGCGCTGTAGGCCGCGCCGGCGACGGAGGGGGGAAATGAGGCGCAGGACGCGGGCAGGCAAGCGGCGGTGAAAGTGGAGCGACGCAGCAAACGCTGCGAAACCAGTTTATGGACGTTTGGGAGACAAATGCGATATGATCAACATGAAGTTAGTGATGGCGACAGTGCCGGTGGCACTTCTGTCAAATAACCGTAATACCGTAAATGAACGTAGTGGAACAGTAGTGATGATTAATTCATGAAGATGATGGTTACAATAATATTATTGGTGTTAATAATATTGTATGTGGTGGTAATAGCATTAGCATAATTGTAGTAGCATAATTGCGATGCAACTTGGGGTCGACTTCTTTGAAATGTCAAAGCAGAAGGATTGTAAAATTCAAAGGTAATGGAAATTAGTTATTAAATTAGGCAACAAAAGTACAGTTCTACATTGTTACATAATGGCAAGAGGTGGTCTGAAGTGGAGTAAATACTGTCGTTTTTTTATTAAATAATTACGATCAAAACTCCCGCAATTCACCGCCTTTGATCGGATCCCGAATATGGAGTCTTCGGACAGAGATGACAACCGAAAATCGACCATGGCTAACAAGGAGAATGATTAGGTACAAAATAAAGCTACCAACTCACTCGTGAACGTCTAAATGCATTTGTCTCACTTAAGTCAAATGTTCAGACGACAAAGAAAAACGATTATGGATGGCCATGACTTCATGAAAACAGATCAAAGCTAGATAAACCGTAAAACATCTCCAGAAAATCAAACGCGAACGCCGTTTTCTATCCAAAATCGCCATTCATTTCCGTGACCCGCACTAGTCATCCACAGCGATTCCACCCCGGTATCAGCAGCAGCACTAGAGGCTAGTCACAATTTACACGCTTATTTTTCACGCCGATAAAGCAACACCGGGGTGAATGAAGAAACTAATTGGAGGGAGACGGCGATGGGCGCGGGGCTGCGGAGGACGCAGGCCGGCCGCAACGGCGCGCCCACCGGGCGCTGACCGCCCGCGCGGCATCGACCTGCCCCGGCACGAGGCCGCTGCCGGGCGTCGCCTCCGCTCCGTTGCTTCCGGTCCACTGACCTCCCAGCGGTGGAAGGCCGCGCCAACGGCGTGGACCGGCGGGGGTAGAACACTAGAACCGGGGACTACGCAAGTGGCGAGGAGGGGAAGTGACGGGGAGGGGCGGGGATGGGAGTGTGGAAGGGGCGAAGACGTGGGCAGGGAAGAGGCGGGGAAGGGGGCGCACTTCTACACCGGTGATAACGGTTCCACGTGCAGCTCTATAAGGAGCTGAGTTCTCCCTTCGGCATTCGGTCACTTGTTCTTCTTAAGTTGCTTTTGATGTCGTTTGGCAGGTAAAATTCTTCTAGGTGAGAGGCGGAACCGATGCTGGAGGTAAGTTCGGAGCGCTTTCTGAGGAATGAATTCTTAAATATGCTTTTGAAGTAATGATCTTAGGATATTTCAGTTTCACTTAACAAGAGTGTGGTGGTGAACGAAACACAAATATTTGTGTCGGGAGAGCACTACACAACATTTATTAATATCAGATTGTCTAGACACTACTATTAATTAATTAATTGAAAGTATGTCATTACTCTTTCTGAACGTCAAGTTACGTTATGAGATATGCGTGATTTGAGCGGACATATGGGTAGAGTTCTGACTTTATTACTGTTCATTTACGAGTTTCTTAATCAATAAGTTTCTTTCTAGTTTGAAGATACCACTTCACTGTTAATAACAATACGCACATCAGTGGTACAATCTAATATTAAACATTTGAAATAATCTAAATAGTCAAGAAACATTAAACCACCAGCGTCCGCAATGAATGTCACATCTCCACACAGCAGCGAGAGAGCTGGAGATGAAAGGAGATCGGGCGCATGGAATGGAGGCAGGCAGATGGGACGGGCCGAGTCTCGCGTGACCGTAACGCCGCCGCAGCCGAGAGGTGCCGGCGCTGGATATAGCCGGCCACTTCCGGTGGCGTGGCGCGGCGCGGCGCGAGGCGGCGGGAGCAACGCCGGCGCGGGAGGGCGGGGCACCTGGGCGCGGAGAGGCAAGTGAGGAAACGGAGAAGCGACGGGGCGGAAAGCCAACGGGCGAGGAGAAGGATGGAGTCAGTGGGTGCGGAAAAAAATATGGGTTCGGAGAGTGAGAAGACGGAATGAGAGAGTTGTAAGACAGCGGGAGTGAGAGAGCAGAGAGTGAAGGGCAGGGTTTGACAGAGGGTAGGGGGAAAGAGGAGATAATGTGGGTCAGCGTTAGGGCAACAGGGACGAGCGTCAAAGCGGCGGTGCTACTCGTTGGCGCCAGCGGAGCGACTGAAGCTGTGGGCGAGGACGAAGGGCGGAGGGAGGGTTTGGATAACCGGGGAGGTCGAATGCCCGGTGTGAGGGCGGCGAGGGGCCGAGAAATACCTGAGAACGGCGGTCGTAGCGCTTCCGAGATAGCGCGGCTGGCCGCATCGCTCGTCGGGACTCACCTGCAACAGAACAAAGGACGCCGTGGTTAGCCGCGCAACACACGCACACCCTCACAAGAGAGCAGCGCGCGCGTGGGCAGGAAAGAGCACCGTTGACACGCGGACGAGATACTGAAATCTCCAGATAATAAAGAAGCTCAGTCAAATAAGGAAGTTGAGGTCTACTTTCAGAGACAGAAGTAGGAATTTACAAGGATACGGAAGGAATGAAATCTCCTTTAGCTGTGAAAAAAAAAAAGAGTAAGCAAATGGTTTTACTCGAGTAATATAAAAGGGTAGATATCCTCTCAACACGTAACAATGAATTACCAGGTAATACAAAAACGATAATAATAAGAAATCATCAACGCTTTAAGTAAAATATTAAGCAAAAACACTTTCTCGCAAAATCGAAAATTGTGTAGATGTTTCTGGAATTATTCTAAATATGAATCATATAGAACAAAACGCAATATTGAAAGTAATTTTGCAATATTTGTTAATTTGTTTCTAATGTATACATTTCCTGAAATACTAACATTTTGTCTTTTCACATCTTAAAAATAATAATAATAATAATAATAATAATAATAATAATAATAATAATAATAATAATAATAATAATAAAAAGGAGTAATAAATAATAACAAAAAGTGTAATAAATAATAACAAAATAATGCCATCATTAGTTTTATACTTTTTGAAATTCATCAAATAGCTTCATGTGAAATCTTAAACAAAACTTTTGCGATTCTTCACCGACACTCGCTCAGTTCCTGCTTTGGGACCGATATATGAAAGATGAGTTTCAAACAACAGATCCAAGTGCTTCCAGGAAGCGCCCCAACAACAAACTGCAAGATAAATATTTAACCAGCGCACCGGAGCAGCGCTCCACCGACAGCCGTGTCCAAAGCGCGACGCACGAGCGTGGGCGCGTGTCGCCCGAAGGGCAAAAAGCCGGCAGGGAGCACGCGCACGCGCCAGCGACTGCATCGTTCGCTTACGAATTCAGCGAACACGTCTCAATGCTTGGCACGTCACGACGCGAAACGCGGGATGTCGCAAAAGTGTTGTCCAAACAGTTATTTACCGCGAATCAAAAAGTAAAAGCAAAAAATATCCAGACACGCAGCTTCGTTGCATACATTGCATTTCCAAGCATAAACTACTAGTTCTTATGAAATGGCAGAGAAAAATCACGTGATGTTACTCTCAATCCCAGTTCTTTACGACTCACATTTTCCAATAATATGAAAAAACTTCAACACACGAATATTAACAAGTATTAGACTACGGAGGTTATGATAATAAAGACTAAATGTGTGCTTTTACAATGCAATGTGTGTACAATGCAATGATAGCGAAGAATAAAAATTCAAAACGTTTGTTACGTATTCGTATATACTGAACGCTGCTGCAGTGCTGCCGCTAGGTATGCGACTTGACTCTAAAGTATTTAGAAACTCCCGCCGTCCATTCTTTCCTTTTAGCTAATTGTTTTAAATCGGTCTAGTGGAGTGCATAGGAACAGCACGCGGTCCGCTTCGGTGTACATTCTCACGAAGGTACAACGATGTACGCGGCGCGTTGTCCCCCCTGTCCTGGCTGTCCTCGCCGCCCCCGCGATCGACGTCCGGCCCTGCAGCGGCGCCGCGGGGGGCGGGGGACGAAAAGGGCGGCCGGCGGCCTGCATATTTTATAGTGAGAACGGCCGACCGACACGCCGGGCCGCCCCTTCGCGCGCTAATGCCCTTAATGGGGACAATTAGCCGCCGCGCAGTTGGCGGCCGATCGGCCCCGCCCCCTCCTCCTCCTCCTCGCCGCTCCCGCCTACCCGTCCGCCCTCGCGCGGGGAAAGTTGCCACGGGGAAAAGGGTTTAAAACGCGGTCGTTCCGCCCGTTCCAGCGCCGCCGGTGGTGGAGCGGCAGCACGTGGTGCGGGACGGGAAGTTTGCAGGGGAACGGCGTTGGGCCCACTCCCCAGTGACAAGGCTCGTGGAGTTAGACGACGCGATGAGGAGGCAAACAAACGAGGAACGCGACGAAGAATGTGATGAGAAAATGAAGGCGCGAAGAGCTGAAAATAATGTAGATGAAACAACGAGAGGAAACGATGATTGATTGATTGATTAGTGATTCTGGACGCGTCAACAGCTAACTTCGTCCCATAAGTGTAGTTTATGTTTTCCTCACGAGATGGCGGTGGTCTTCCCCCGTCGACGGTGATATCCAGCGCCGACCTACCGTCAGCTAGCCCAAGGCCGGGACAAGCTCTAAGCTTCCGACCGTCTCCCGGATAGTGTGGAAGAGTAGTGCTTGTTAGTGTGTAAGTAGGGATGAGGATAGGAGAAAGAAGGGGAAGGAAATATCGCGCGCGGTCCTTGGCCCGTTTGTTAAGATATTGTTCAGGCATTCCCCGGAGTGATCTTTCTCCGATGTTCACCAGAGAAACCACGGAAAACTACCGATCAGAGCAGCCGACCGCTGGTGATGCCGCCAGCTGACAGCCGAAAATGATGAGATGATAATTAGCAAGGAGGTAGAAAGAGGACGATTAGGAAGACATGTAAAAAGAAGTAACTGAAGAATGGGAAATCAGATATGGAAGAATGAGAGAAAAGAGATCGTACGAGAAAGGAAAACAAAGAATGGTCAATGCCATTGTCGATAAAGGTGAGGTTGAAGAGAAAGCACGGAGGAAGGGACTGGAAGATCAGAAACAAAGAGTTCGAGAGGACAGGGTGTGGGCGAGCGAGGGGAGGGGATGGGGGTGGGGGGCAATCAGGGCCGCGCAGATGGGCCGGGCGCCGCGCCGGGGGCGGCGGGAGAATAGGCGCCGAGTGAGTTCGGGAAAAGTGGACGCGCCGGGCAGCGGCGCCTGTTACCGATGTATCGGCTCCGATGCGGTTTAAACGCCCAGAGATGGGGGCACTTTAGCGCGCCCGGGGCCACGGGGCGGAGGAAGGGGGCGGGGCGCGCGGGACACAGAGAGCGTCAAATGCACGCGCTGGAAACATGGGACTGCTCGCCCGCCGCGATAACGATATCGACTCGACGGACAAATTCCGCGGCGCCATCGGCTGGAAAATCGGGGAGAAATAAAAGAGCGTTGCTGCGGAATTAGAATCGTGAAATACGTTGCCAAAGAGTGGAAAATACTCAAACTACGATCGTATGTGTCGATGCATCCATGTCTTTTGAAATATTGGTTATTAATTTGTACCGCTTTTTTCCCTCCTCCACTTGTGTGAACACGCTTGCTCTTTGCGAGGCAGATAAAACAGATATTTATAGAGTACGACTGTAATGTGCTGGCTCGAAATTGTCTCTGCGCGGACAATAGCCTTGATCCGCAACTTGATGTAATGAATTTTGGTTTTCTCCCGACCAATTTTGAATAAACTACGCGGAAGGTCGTGGCGCTACAATTCCGGGATTAAAATAGAATCCTTGTCCACTAGGCCGATGATCGGTAATGAAATGAACGAGGAAAAAGGACGTGAATGCCCCACGAAGTTACGCACGGCACCGCCACCGCAGGGGGCTTCGCGAACCTTACTTAACGACGCGGATGGAAAGCTCGCGACACAAAGCGGTGCCACGTCCCGCGTGATGCCCCTCATAAAGCCCAGAGCCTCTCCACAATTATGTCCCTCACTCCCGATACACGCCTCGCATTACGGGCTTTAACTAAAATATGATCCAGGAATTTGTAATGCACCGTGACATAAAAAATTCGAAATCCTTACCCGGGCGCAAAAAAACGTGCGGGTATCCGCCTCAACGATAAATCTATCGAGATTCCCTTTATAGGTCGTTAACGGTACTCGCGCGTCCAGTAAATAAGCGAAGCGTGAGGGTAATCCCTGCCCCCAGGGCTGCAGATATACGGCCCGACGGCGCGGCCATTGTCGCGACAGGCTCGCCAACCGCGCGACGCTGCATTCCCGCACGTCACGCGGGCCCGCGTACTAAATCTCCCGCCGCCGCGCCGCGCGCGGGTCGCCCGCCCTGGCCAAACAATTACCGACCGCAACGCCGGCAGCGCCTCTAGCGGAAGGCGAGTGATTTAGATGAGTTCTCTCCCCCCTTCCCTTCCCTCGGCCCCCGCCGCCCGCCGAAAAAATTCGCGGTTCGATTGAATATTTGCATAGATGCCACGCGCTCCGTCCTTTCTGGCGCAGAAGTCGATGCCATTTTTCATCGGGCCTCGGTCTCTATGAAAATATGAAGCACCATGAATGCTATCACGAACAGAAGGGGATCGATTCCTGCGCACTAACTGCCATGCATCATCCCCACTCGCCTGATATCCGCTCCGACGCTCATCTGGGCGAAAGAATTTGGCCGGAAAATGGAACGCGCCAAGAAAAATAGGAACGTCCTCTTAGACTCCAGGGATCTCTTCTTAGAACTCATGAATAGAAAAACAA
Organism: Teleogryllus occipitalis; assembly: GCA_011170035.1. Classification (NCBI taxonomy): domain Eukaryota; kingdom Metazoa; phylum Arthropoda; class Insecta; order Orthoptera; family Gryllidae; genus Teleogryllus; species Teleogryllus occipitalis. The sequence continues at coordinate 12,094 of BLKR01009650.1, forward strand.
GCGTTTTATGAAAAACATAAATATTAAGTCTCGGCTTCCCGAACGTTCTAAATCTCAACCACAGAATCAATCCATCACGAACAATGACAATAGAACCACGACGACGCCTCATCGAAATGTTATTTCGAATCGGACGAGAAAGGAATTACACCCGACTCAAACAAACAAAAAACCTCGCCACTCCGAACGATTTCTACGCGTTCGGCATAAAGAGGGCCGGGGCTGTCTCGAGGAAGTTCCTTTCCCCTTTCCGGTTGTTTGGCCCCGGAGTCACCTTCCCGTCCCCAGGGTCCCTCACGCCATTTCCCACGATAGCCCATTCCGGTCCTTAAAATCCGCATTATCGCGGACGCGATTGGAAGCTGATGCTGCAGTTTACAAGTTCGGAAGTTGCAATAATATTCCTACAAATCTCGGAGGCCCCCGGATCGATCCAAACAATGCCATAAAGGGACATTAGGCGCCGCCGCACGCGCCGTGGATACAACGCCATCGGCGGCCGCGAGGCGCAACGTCCCGGTGGAGGCCGTAGACGCCCCCGCTGCCGCTATTGATTCCTGATGTTTACTGCGCCGATCATGGATATTGCGGGGGCAGTAAGGCCAACTTGCAGATTACTGCCAGGCAGTAAACCCGGGCCGGAACGGCGCCCCCGTCGAGTTCTTACGATGCCAGCTCTTACCTTCCCCACCTCTCCACCCGAAGCGCCCATCACACTTCGGGTCTTGGTTCCTCTTCGGGTTCGCTCCGCCGGCGGCTGGACCAAAGGAACGGAGAAAGTGGTGAACGCACTTTACAAACTGCGATCGATTCATTTTACAACCTCTGTTGCAGGCGTTACTGGTTTCGTGCAGAAGAATCTCGTATACATTGGAAAACACATTTTCTTTCCACTCGTGAAATTATCGGTAACATTGTTTCAAATCACAAGTGATGCTTCAAGGACGTTGAATATTTGGGTTGCAGTTGTTTCACTTTTATGCATTTCTCATCAATTACTACGCTATGTTCTATCATACTGACTGGTAATTTAACATGAGCTAACCCATTTCAAACCAATAAAGAAACAATAATTTAGAAATCCATGAAATGAAGAAATAACATCGACTACTATTTCACATAATATTTTAAAATATGTGTAAGAATCATATCTTTTTTATTACTAAAACGGTTTAATGAATTACAAACAACAATAAAGAAACAACAATTTAGACATACATATAATGTAGAAAAAACATCGACAACTACTTCACATAGTATTTTAAAATATGTGTAAGAAACATACATTTTATTATTAAAACGGTTTAATGAATTACAACTATAACGTTTACGAACTGTTTCCAAAAGTGTACAAAAATATGGTTGACATGATTCTTTACGACTTGATGGCCATTACATATTTAATTGTAACTTACGAAATAATTAACAGTGAAGATAAGATTTCTTCCATTTATGACTTCAATTCCTTACACTTTAATTTGTGTCATATCTTTGCATTCTCTTCGTCCTAAATAAAAACCCAACTAATAAAAATTCGCGGCGTACTGCAACTTTTCCTCCTCTTGTACTAGTTATTACTGAACAACTACGCACATCTTGTAAAAGTGCAAATAACATCATTTAAAGATCTAAAATTGAGGAATAAATGTAACTGAGAAAGAAATGTCTGGCTTGAATAGTACAGATGTAGGACAAGTTCGTATAAGTTTGAATTTTCCAAATTTCAGTTTTAATGAATTTCAGAGTCATGCCATTTTTATAAATGAACTTTCTTCAATTCCAAAAAAAGAAACAAATTAAGAAAACATTTCAGATACCTTTCAGAAAATTTTGAAAATGTCACAGGAGGTTCATGTGAAGTACACACAAAAGTTACAATCGACCGATATTGGAGTTCATGTTATTGAGGTTATTTCCATATTTTTCCTCCCTAATACTATAGTACAGGGAGGAAAAGTAAAAATACTATTCAGAACATTCTTGTACACTCTATCATGTCACGTAAAATTTAAGTCAGTAACTTGTTATCAAAGATTTTACCGAAAAGAAATTAGTAACAATACTTTTCATGACAGTCACAGTCTCTTTTCATTGTGAAATAGCCATATTAGACAAACGAATAGCAAGATACTCGTGTCTAATCACGTGAAGATACTAGGAGAGTGAGGTAATACTTATTTTATTAAAAATATTATTAAACAAGCCATAATAAATATTAAAAAGTGAAGATGAAAAAAAGATTTTGCCCTTGGCGCACAAACGACTTACTAGCACGCCGAAAAACTATCCGACGCCTTGGAGCGAGTTCCTGATCCGCAGCATATTACACGATCACCACGCAGATCGTCGCCTGAGGTATCTCAATTGTGCCGGCACGCGGAAGCAGGCGGTTCCCGCAGCGCCCCCTTCCACCACCACCGCCCCCCCTTCCCGCCGCCCGCACTGCCACCGCTCGCCCACCCACCCCGTGCTCGCCGCCGCCGCCACGAGCGGCCGCAGGAACGTCTCGACAAGGCGATGCGAGGGCGGTGGTGAGGGGGCGGCGCGGGTGGTGGCGTGGGCGGCGGTGCGGGCGGCGGCGCGGGCGGCGGCGCGGGTGGCGGCGCGGGCGGCGGCGCGGGCGGCGGCGCGGGCGGCGGCGCGGGCGGCGGTGCGGGCGGCGGCGCGGGCGGAGGCGCGGGCGGCGTGGGCGGCACGGAGCGAGGAGAACGCGACGATATTAAGGACCTTGTCGCAGCCCCCGCACATCCGCAGCTACCGCCTCCTCCTCCTCCTCCTTCGCATCGTCTCGCAGCAATTACTGCATTTCCTACGGCACGTGTTCGAGCTCCAACGCATAAATATTTGAACACCGCCCCGCCTCGCGATCCAGATGCTTCGGAAAGGGGACGGTGCTCGTTCTATATTGGGACGACTAACAGCATTCGACCGACTCTATTTCCGCTGATGTTCATGTAGACACCTACATGTATTATTTTAATAAAATATCGTTAACAATATTCGCATTGGAAGTATATGAATAATAATTTCAGAATAATTCAATGAATGAATTTAAAAATCGAGCATATCGTTCATATGTGAAGTATCATTGGTTTCCGATACCATCTTATACTTTATGTGATTTAATCACCAATGGTCTAGTAAGAAACCTAGATGACCTGTTAATTTTTATCGCATTGCAAAGGTTTTCGAGAAAAAAGCTTTGTATGTAAAGTAACAGTTCCTTAAATATTTGTTTAAAAACCCACTTCTCATTAAATCCCAGATTCTCGAAATATGATTGTAATGGTTAACAGTTCGGTAATGCATAGTGTACAAAACTATTCAAATATGATATAGAGTACATAATAAGTTGTGAAAATCCTTACGGCACTAAATGAAACATGGTCTTGTAAGTTTGGCCAAGATGTATTTCAGAAGGTAATATACGATAATATATGTACGTATAATATACTGTGAAATTTATTTATTTTCTCGTCTGATATTTTTACTACTGCCAAATCCGGATCATATTTCAACAAGCATCTAATACTATGACGGGGATTGCTTCCACTGCTATTGTTAATATTGTTATTTCTACCGTTGCCTTGCTATGCTCACAAATTCTTTCAATGTTAACACTAATTTATTAATTTTACTACCGATTTAATCATGTGTTTGAATATAATTTCGTAAACTTACTAAAATATCTTGATAGATGGCTTCTCGGCTGACTAGCAGAATGTTGACCATGGTATCCTTGTTAAATCATTTCTCGCATCCTTGCCTAAACTAAAAATGTTTCAGAATGCCCTCAACGATTTGCTACTAATGGGACTTAATATTTCCCACAAAATTAATACCCGGTCGCGACTTTCCCTACCCGTGTTTCGTATGAAACACTACTCTCCACTGACTATATTCAGCTACTTATTGAAAAATCCATCTACGGAGCTACCCTAATATACATCCCCTCGAAACAGAGTCTATTTTAATTCGAAATTCTAACTATTACATTAATAAAATTTCCCATTACAATTGAATACTACAATTTACACAATACCAAGCTCTCAAATCTCAAACTAATCATAAATCCTTCTCACTATAATTTAAATAATACCCAGCTTATGCTGAAAATCCGTTCGCACCTCACCAACTGCTTACGTGTGTTCGCTTCAATGTTTTTACTAGAGAATGATTCCATGCGTCCTTCCACTAAATCACGGCTCTCAACGGCCCCTGCAAAATTTTCTTCGTGTAACGTGATCGGGACAGTGTCCATCTGCATAGCGCATGCCATGCACATTAAGCATAAAATATTGCATCTTGTTAATGGGTTGTACTAAGAACGTGTATTCTTTGACTTCCGATTTTGCAAAGAATGCCAATGGATATCGATTCCATCATTAAAAATAAAACCGAGGTTCTTGGCTTATTACAATATGTATTTGGAAAATCCCTGAATTTCATTAACATTTTTTAAAAAGACAATTAAAAATTACAATAGTCGATGTTTCTACAATTTGTGTATTACAAATGTTTTAATTTGTGTATTAAAATGTTGCGTATTTTGGAAGTAGTAACTCCGACTTGGCGCATTAATAGTAGCGCCTTGAAATGTGTTTGGTATGCAACCCGCCGAACGACCATGATCAGCGTAACAGCTAGTTGCTCCTTCTCGAAACGAGATGAGCTACGGACAAAATGCTCGTTGGACGTCGTTACAGCGCCTTTCAGCATCAAAGAAAGATCAAAATATCGGCAAACAAACTACTTAATGAAATCGGTAAACAACTAAAGCAGAATTAAGGGAGCAATTATCGGAATTCTATAAGAAAGGCGGAGAATACAGAAGAGAATGTTTGGGGCAATTCTGATTAACATACAGAAGGAGTATAATGAACGGAAGAAGTTTCACAAAGACGGGAAAACAGACATAAGGAAAGAAACATTTTCTGAACGAGATTTTAAATAACCTTATCTGCTTTTGATGGATATTCCATTGTCAGTAATTGGCGGGAACATGTCTAAATTCACGAATTTTGTAAGATGTAAGTCATAAGCATTGAAGAGAAAATATTTAAACGGGCGGAATGATCGTGCTATTACGCACATGTGCGTAGCTGTGCATACACATACCGAACGTGCTACGATCTATCAGTGGAACTGGAATGCTAATAGCTTATGTAAACACAGCTGCTAATCCAGAGTGTTGGTTCGACTCGTGGGCCAATGAGATCTGTTCCGTGCGGTAGCTCGTAAATGCGATGCAAATGGTTCCAGGGAAGAACGCACGAGCTGTGTAACAAAATGTTTTGTTTTTTATGTCGACCATCCTTCTTCCAGATTCAGTTTTCGCATCTACTTAAAAACTATTTTCGAAGCATTCTCATTTATGTTTTGTGAAAAGACTCGATCCACTTTATCAATATGTTTAATTTAAACGCACTCACAAAGTAAAGAGAGTTATCACATCATAAAAATTTGTTATCATTTCTAAAAAACTTCATTCAAATCTCTTCACATAGCCCCGTTTCGTTTTAATATATTCAAAATCAGCGTTTTCAATACATAAAGATGCGTTGTATGACCCACGTTTACTTATATTATTATTATTATTATTATTATTATTATTATTATTATTATTATTATTATTATTATTATTATTATTATTATTATTATTATTATTATTATTATATAACAATCAAACAAACACGCAGCTCAGGTATTCTATATTATGTATTAATGGTTCGCTACACTTGTAAATTCTCCTGCTATTATATTACATATATTTAATGAGTAAAATTTTAATGTTTCATTACCTAATCATCATTACACGGATATCCCGTGACAATGTTTTGGACAATTCTAAATGAACAAAACATACTATACATTTCCCATGGTTATCTCGTGAATGTTACGCCGTCGTGTTCGTAATTTCAAAAATGTATCTTCACAGAGCTCTCGGAAGTTTCTCCTTTACGCCGTCGGGGCACTAGAGGAGATCGGGAACGATCCCCATCGGCGTGAAGGCCGAGCCCTAGCCTCCCGCGAGACCGCTGGCGGCGGCCCTGGATATTACGAGCAGCGCACCCGCATTCTGAGGGGAGGCGGCGTACAAGACTCAGCTATTGCGCTCATATCCGCGCCGTGTCCCCGCTCAATTGATGCGCATTCCCACCCCGAGAGCCACCCCACCCCTGCCTAAATACTAGCCGCGCACGGACTCCGGCCCCCGACCATCGGCTAACCGCGATGCGCCCCGCCCCCATTCACCGCATGCCGCTTCTGCCCCACCCCCTTCTCATTGCCTTAGGATGCGCCATCTCTTCTGCATTCTGCGCTCCCACCACCTTATCATGGCAAAAGTTATCACAATAACCCACCACATAAACGCCTCGGCTACAATGAGGACTCAGACATAACAAACTTTATAAAACAATAAGAATCAACGACCGTCATTGCTATCAACAGCACCACCGCGTCTTCACCACCACCACTTACCACAATGCACCACCATTTCTACCTGATGAGGCGGCTCAGGGCCTCAACTGATGTTACTGCAACTCTGCCTCTGACCGGGATATCCTAGTGTTCAGAGTCTTGACGGCGGCAGGATTTTTGACCACTCAGGTCTTCAACTGATGTGAGTTCAGTGCCTGCCTCCGATCGGGAGGTCCTAGGGTTCGAGTCCTGACGGCGGCAGCTTGATAGTTAGGTCGACGTTAGGAGGAGAATTCTCTCTGGAGGAGAATTCTAGCGACCGTTAGTTTTCCAGCCAAATGTGATCAATACCAGCCAAATGTCGGAACAGTACAACCTCCACCACCACAACACTATCACCACACCCATAAATTAACACCACAGGCGCTCGAATTTTAAACACTACGAGCAACACGGTCGATCACAACAATCATCCTTCCCAACTACATTGGTGCATCATCTGCATCACGACCACTAAATAACTTCGTTACCTATTATCACCACCAAGTCGACTTTTTCTACAACTACCACCACCATCTCGTCGTAATCACCGTAGCCACAACCTCTACCATGACCATGCCCGCCGCCAGCGCCGGTGGGTAAATAGTTTATGGTCAATAAATCGAGCGGGGCGGGGCGGGCAGGGGCGCGGGCAGCCGGATTCCCCGCGGGGTCAGGTGCTGGGGTGGGACCGCGCCGCGGTGCCGCTTCGGAAGGGGCGCGGAGGAGCGCACGAGAGCACCGCGCGCTGCGGGGGCTCCAGGGAGCGAGGGCGGAATCGCCGCCGGAGGTTAGGGCGATCGCTACCTGGTGCGCGCGCTTGCCGCGCACAGACACGGAAACTTTCTCAGGTTACACGTATTTAACACTACTGGCTGGGTTCACCATGGTTCACAAGTGCCACTAGTATCATAGTTCCTCATGCCACTAATATCATGGAATAAATAAATTGACTTAAAAATTAAAAATAATCATATTTTAAATATTTTTCTTAAAATTAAAAACGGTCACCTCAACTTTCTCAACCACACAACCAATAAATTCAGTTTCACATTTCTGTGAGGTAGGTTTATTTCCACTCCTAGTTTTGAGAATATGTATATATTATTTTGTAGGGCATAACTTTACAATTAAGATTTGATTATATCAGATCCTATTAATTTTCTCTACATTATAAATATTTTATGAAACGTATATTAATTTCAGTTACTTTTGTGTGATTTCAGACGATTTATTTCTCACATGCCTAAACAGATAATTTCATTTTCTTGATGATATAAGCATAAGTGAATTCATAATGATTAACAAGGATGCGCAATTAGCTGTGTCATTTTACTAGCATATATTACAAGGATCATTTTTGAAATGTATTTGTTAATTTGTTTGACTCATCCTTTACAAGAATTCACATCCTCTGAATTCACTTCAAAATCTTGTAAAACAAATTTCGTTACGTTCATGTCTACTCGGAAACTTTGTCCTTACGATTGAATATGACCTCAGGTATAACCTTAAGATCGAAGTACAATTTTATCAGATCTACAAATTACATTTAATATAGCAACAGTATTATCCTTGTGTAATTCTAACTATTTTGCACCAAGAACCCTCGATGACTTGCTAGTGAAGTTATTGCCTGACATTTAGCTTTGAACGTTACACATTTGTTAATTCTGCCTTCTGCAAAATTATATAAATTACGAACACAGATGAATTCTTGTTTATACATTTCTAACTGAAAAGTTCTCAGGCAAATTTAAAATATACTTTCAGATACAATTTTTTGATGACTTGAAACCATTAACCCTTAGCGCTTTCTGAAGAAGCCATTGTTTTTTTAGTAAAGAACAATAATTAAATAGCATTATGCATAGTAAAGTATGCAATGACAGATTACTCTTATTGTAAGTGCATTACAAAATGTACTTTAGCAAATAAGCTGCTTCAAATAGCGAGTCAATTACCAGTGGATACACACAGAGATTCGCAACAGTGATTACCGCAGCAGATTCACAAGCGCACACAGAAGCCTGATACAGCAACACCAGGAAATATCGAACATTAAGTTCGTCTTGATCAATCAGCATTTCATCAGCAGTAAACCACCACAAAACGCCAAGCCGCTTCACCACCGCCGCACAAGAGAAGCCAAATTCAAACGGAAACTAAGCAAGTCAACTGCGTCAACGCAGAGCGCGCGCTAGTGCCAGTGACAAAGCGCGCGTCCCACCGCCGATACGAACGCGCGGCCGCGATAGACGACCGCGCGTGCTGCTCTCCCCGCCAGTCGAATCGGCTGGTGGGGGAGGGGAGCTAAGAGAAGCAAGGGAAGCGGGGGGAGGGACATACGGTCCGAGTCCGGTCGTGAAAGGGACGGACCGACGGACGGCTGTCAGTTCTCGACAGACCCGCCGGCAAACACGGCGTAATGAGAGTAAGCTGCCGCTCCATCGCCGCCGCTTCCCCCAGCTGCACTTAGTGCGGTATTAGAGGCGCGTAAATAAGTCAAGAGAGCGACACGCGCGCGCAGGGGGCCGGCGCGGACCCCGAGATCTGCGGAGGGGGACGGGGAGGGGAGGGCAGCGTCGGGAGCACGAGACGCGGATTGACAGCGTCAATCGATACTCGACGCCCACGCAGCCGCCGCTGCCGCCGATGTTGCTGTTGTTGCTTCTGCCACTACAACTGGTCCGGATGTTGCGCTGTCGTGGTGTTGGTTATTGGTGAAGAAGTGAGACGTGCTAAATGTTACGATCGGAAAGATATTTCAAGTTCAAACGATTCTCTACCAAAACTCTGGTTCATTGTAAAAAAGAAACTACATTTCGTATCGTTATATACCGTCAAATATTCTATCGGTAAAATAATAATAATAATAATAATATATTATATATTATTATTATATTATTTATATTATTATATGTATTCACCTAGAAAATGCGTAACAGTTTGTAATAATGCGTATTGGAACTTTGTTTATTTTTACTTGAGCAAAAACATTCTAGGTAAATAAAATAACCTATGTTCAACTAATTACAAGATTATTTTTATATTTTTCTTTCATGACAATGTTTGGCTACACAAGAAAAATGATTTCGTACTAAATCTCAAATTTAGTTTCTTCTTGATTGAATTTAAAAATAAAAAATGTTTCAGATTATAGTTGGGAGAATTTTACTTTTAGTAGTTTACTGTACGAATGGAGTCGCATAAACCAAGTTACGGTCAATTGTTATCATTGAGCCGCTACTTATACTAGTCACGCGAGCATGAAAATATGTAACTTACCTAAATAATACTTCGCTCTAGTTTCGAATTCATGCCCCAATGATTGTAAGCGTTGATACAACCCAAAGAGCAAGATTATGTGTCAAGACAAACGGCAAAAAAATTGTACATTATTCCCTTGTCGGTATGATTTCGACGTTTTATTTACAACTGCCAAGGACATCGACATATAAAACTAAGATCTGTAGACATAGTGTAAATGGCATATCATTTACTCACGCAATAATACAGGAAATGTAGTAAGAAGTCGAGCCATAAGTACTATTTCAGATGTAAGATACGACGCGTGAATATCTGATGACTGTTTCAGAAAACTCAAGTAAAATACGAGTATATGATTAAATGGACACCGTAAAGAAATTAAACTTTGAAATTTCAGGATGAAGGTAAATTTTATGGTTTCTGATAAGTGCACATTTACGGAAGCGTGTTATTTTCAATATTTTAAACAAATTGCAACTTGAGAATTTTGAATATAGAGCAGATGCATGAATGTTTCTTCTCCTTTCTCATTTTTAAGCATCTTGGGGTACAATGGACACATTAGTTTATCCAACGTACATAACAATAAATCATTTGTTAGAAGAATACTTTTCGTTTTAGTAGCAGACTTGACGTCTGATTTTTGCACAATGTGAATGAAATGCCACGGTAATTGATTTTCAAATAATATGCTATTGGTGTCCTAATATATATGTTTCTGTTCATCACCTTTGCCGAAACTATGTTCTACAGATCAATTTGAAAACTTACAAATAATTTATTCACAAATTTGCCAAATTTTCAAATGACAAAAATAAAAAAGGAAGTTAAAAAGAAGAATACATGAGGAAAACTAAGAATATCCATCACTTCATAATGGATAATGAAATGCGCCCATGAACGACAACTGAAGAACACTTTTATAGAAGTACAGATATTCGGATATTGTGAAAGACGTGTAGGTAAGCGCGATGATACCAGTAGTTTCCCGCAATTACAATTTCAGGAGAAACGTAAAATTATAATAGGCGAAGCAATACGTCTTACGCACGGACGACGAACTTGGGGACCGACCGCATGCAGAATTGACCTCATCTAACGAGCAAACGCCTGAAGCTTCTCTTCTTCAACGCATGCCTTCTCGACCCCAAACGAGCGTCTGAATCCTCAATGACAAGCTTCCTATTTTCCACAGAGTTGCGAACAGATTTTTCGCAGTCTTATCATCATCATTCTCTAGGTTGTTGAAATGACTGAAGTAGAAGACAAATATTACAAATTTTATTTTGTCACATTCATTTCACAGCCGCGACTTTTACTGCATGCACCCCTCATTCCGAAGATCTAGTTTGAGGCCCCTAATTTTACACCCTTTACTAATTTTTATTTTCACTCCCTGAATTCTGGCGCTTTTTCTGCCCAACACGTGGCACTTTCCTCGACCCCCGCGCCGGCGAGGGCGGAGAGCGCGAGAGCTGGGGAGGAGAGGGGTGAGAAATGACGTCACTCCCGCGGCGCGCTGAAGGGAGGTCATTTTTCACGCGCAGCTCGGCGGAACCTGCAATAACGGTCAGGAAATTGTTCATTACTCGCCGTGATGAGTTGCAGTGTCCGACAACCGCCGTTGCCGCCGCCACGTCACCTGTTGGTCGCGGCGGGAGCCGCCGCCGCCCGCAGACGACGCCGCCCAGGCCCTAACCGCAGCCCCCGAGCGCGTCTTGCGGATGGTCGGATGGACTGGTGGATAGACGGACGAATGGATGGACGGATAGACGGTCAGAAGGACGGACGGACGGACGGACAGACGAACGGATGGATGGATGGACTGTCGAGGGATAGATGGATGGATGGATGGATGGACTGTCGAGGGATAGATGGATGGACAGGCACATGGATGGATGGATGGATGGATGGATGGATGGATGGATGGATGGATGGATGGATGGACGAATGGATGGACGGACGGACGGAGGGACGCATGGGTGGATAGAACTGTGGATGGACGAATGAATGAATGGATGGATGGACGAAAGGGTGGACGGACGGATGGACGGATGAATGGATTGTCGAAAGGAGGGACTGAAGGGTAGGTACCATGGGGTTGACATCTACCGAAAACAACCAACATGTTTAAATCAGGCCCTTTTTATGGGAATGGGCAGCTGACTGAATATAACCTTAAAAAAAACAAAAATGTTTTTGAAGTTTCTTTCCTTTTTCAAATTAAAGTCTTTACACCGCATGTAAGATCCTGATTTATAAAAGAACAGTGGTTATTCATGAGCGCGTCTTATAGGATAGGATGGATAGATATGGATGGATAGATGAATGAATGAATTTATCTACTATAGTAAGGGTAGTACAAAAAACAAGTGCCATGGTGCTGACTACGGGAAAAACAAAATATAATACTCTGTGTAAGGCGATAGGCAGAGGCGAGAACGTTGACGTCTTTAATTAATTTACACAAACATTTTTAAATTATCACTTCTTTTTGATATTTAGTGCCTTTGTATCTATTATTTCCTATATCTTCATTTGAACTTTTCATAACACTGAAAAGAAAAGGATGATTTGTACGATACAGTTTTTTCACAATTCTTTAGCAATTGTTTTACATGAGCTTTTCCTCTATTCACTATACGTAATTGTTTGAACGAGTAATGGTAAACTTTCGATGATCGAGTCCTGAATTATGAGCTCTCCACCTACGACGATCCAAATCTCAAAACTACCCACTTAAAAACTTGCAATATATATATATATATATATATATATATATATATATATATATATATAGAGAGAGAGAGAGAGAGAGAGAGAGAGAGAGAGAGAGAAATTGTTTAAAGTGATAAATATTTAAAAACGGGCAATTCCACGATACATTTCGAGAGGCGAGAAACGACATTATAAAATTTGAACGTAGTACTTCCTTGTAATATTCAACAAGCACACGAATATGTTCTTAAATAGTCGCTTTAACACTAAAATAACTTCATTATAATCATTATAGTGATCCCAACATTATTCCTTCAGAAAGATATAAAAAAACAGTATTCTTTACGTCCTTCACATGGAACGGAAATGATGGCCCAATATTTATGTGAAGTTAACGATGATGTAATAACTTTAAATTACATAAAATGTCATGGGGCATTAAAATAATAACAGCGTGGTTTTAAAGTTATCGGATTCAAATTTAAAAAATGTGAGTACTTTCAAAATTATAATCAAAACATGTTATGTCACGGAAATACCGCTTCTCCTAACTTAGCGAGCATTATAAAACGATTTGCGGCAAATTGAGAAACTTTTATCAGTCCATGAACTTTATTTAAAAATCGAGAGTTGAGATAAAAATATCATAAAACTGTAAAAGTGATTATACACAGAGATAATAAATTGCGATACTGTGGGGAAAATTATAAAAGCTCAATTTTTATGTTTGAAGCCAGGCATGTCAAATGCAATACGTGATGGAAAAAAGTAAAATAAAAATATTGATAGAAATTTTACTGAAGGGAGACAGATTTCATAAAAGTTATATAGTTCATACCAACATTTTACCATACTATAATAGAATTCTATATTAGTATTATCAGTGAATCGTTCAACATTACGAGATTTTCTATCTACTAAAAAGAGAGCCGATAACCCAATATGGTCAATTACATCACCATAATTGGAATTAGGTCCTTTCCGTTTAAAAACAACAGCTAATCACGAAGAAGAAAGCCAAGAGGATTAAAGTACCAACGTTACCTCGATAACACGAACAGGCAAAAAAAGTGTATCGGGAAGTGAAAACGAGGCGGTTGCAACAGCGTGCTAACGAAAACGCGCCTCCATAACGCGCGTAATTACATTAAACACAGTTTTTAAACTGGCAGACAAAAAAAATCCACGCGCAAAAGCGAAAAAATCCAGGTGAATATTTTACAATCCCCGGACACGTTTTATTGTCATTGATGCGATTGTTCCAACTGATGTTATTTCATTATGTAAATTACGCAGGAATCCGACAGGGGAGCTCTGACGCCCGCGGCGCCCGTGTCCGGCTTGGCGGCCGCCGCTCCCAGCCCTTGCTCTCCATCCTCTCCTCCCTCTCCAGCCTGCTTTGCACCACTCCTCTCCCCACTGCTTCGCCCCGTCTCCCCTCGTCCCTCCTCGTCCCGCCCCATCTCGTCCCTCCTCGTCCCGCCCCATCTCGGCCCATCTCGCCCTGTCTAGCCTCACCTCGCCCCGTCTCGCCCCGTCTCGCCCCGTCTCGCCTCGTCTCGCCTCGTCTCGCCTCGTCTCGCCCCGTCTCGCTCCCCGTCTCGCCCCCGTCTCGCCCCCGTCTCGCCCTGCCCCGCCACGACACGCCCCATTCCACGAAACCGCGACACCCACGTCACCCCATGCCCACTCCTTTTTTTCTGTCTCTTACTGCCCCCCCCCCAAAGCCTTCCAACATCCTCACTCGCCCAGCGCATTTTGCCTCCCCAGCGCAAGCCGCATCCCTCCGTTTCGCCTCCAACCTTGCCATGCCTCTGCCCGCCCCTGCGCTTTATCCCACACTCGCTCCTGCCGCTTGTCCAGCTTCGGCCCACATAGGACTTCCCAGCATCCCCTCCCCACACGTCAACTCAAACCTCCCAACGCCATCCCCCCTTTCCAACACGCTTACCCGCGTCCACTTAATGTCTTTAATCGTCCCTCTTCGCATCCCATCATCTCTCGCCCCGCATCCCACGTAACAGACCCGATCTAGCTCCGACTCCACACAACGCCCCCCCTCCTCTCTCGATTCAGCCCTGTGTCCCCCTCCTGGACTGCTGGGCCCCGGCTCCAGCGCCCGCCCCCGCGCCCGCCCCCGCGCTGTTTCAAGCACATGCCCCGCTCGCAAGGGCGGACCCAGCCGCGGTGGGGACTCGCCGGCGCCGGACACGGGCAAATTATGATGGTCGCATTCTTGGGATAGTTGAGCGGCCCCGGCGCGACTAATTAGCGTACGGCGCGGCGCCGCCGAAAGGGGGCGGCCCCTTCTTGGCCGCATGCGCCCCGGGACGAGAGCGCAGCGAGGGATGGGGGAGGTAAGGCAAGCGAGGGAGGAACGAGCTCTGCAGCCGCTACCAGAGTCTCTATCTGGCTTTATCGCAACTTGGCGGGAGAGTATCTAGAATCAGTGACATTGCCGCAGTATAAACTACATTTCATAAATATATTGAGATGATTTGAATCCCGAAACTATCGTAACGACCTCCGTCAAAGGCATTTTATTGGAGTTTGCAATAATTATCACCATGTCTGCCATCGCACTGTTGCGCTTGATTATTTTCACTACTATAAAAATGAATGCATTACTTAACAAATATCTGATAAAGTTGTTTTTTTCAACAAGAGTATTCAGCACCTTGTCATTTGTATATCAGCCCCGTTGAATTTTACTTTCTGCTATATCATCACTTTTCACTATTTTTCACGTTATTCTGCGTCATAGTTATAAACTCATTTCATATGATGCGTTAGGAAACTTATTAACTACCCCTTGCTCAAGTATTGCATCTTTTACATTCCTCCAATTCCTCCTTGGAAGAAGGCATCTCGGTTCAAACACTGACAAATGAGTTTCCTACAAGAGATGTCAGTATAGTCCTGATTTACCCGAACTATCAGGGTCGTAAGTAAGGAAATTCCTCTCCCACCAAATATACGACAGTGGCCGAAGACAAAGCCAGCAGTATCTCTACACAGAAGTGCGATTTACACGCCAACGTATCCGGTCCCGCCAAACTCTTACTCTAGTACCACTCACTTTGCTGTAATACCGCACGCCGTAGAAGGACTTTCACAAACCCTGCACACGCCACCGTCGTCGCTCCCGCCACGTTCCCCAACGTCACCACCGCAAACACCACACCATCTCAAAAAGCCAAGGGCGACGATGGAGTGCGCAATACACACGAGTTATTTCCACTCAGGAACATTTACTAGCATTCAAAACACCTCAATCACACACATTTGCTATTTTCCAAACCGTCCTATCCATTCGTTGCTACAGCCTTTCGTCGCAGATTTCTCCACCACTCCCACCTCTTCTCCCAATCAACGTTTCATCGTTCTCAACTGCACCTCGACAGCAACCCTCCGTCAAGCACCTCTACTGTGTCCGCGGCCACTTCAGCCCCCGTAGAAGGGCTTCCAGCATCTAAGTCCGCCTCGTCCACGTCCGCGGGCACCGCGCGGCGGCTCAAAGCGACACGGCGGCGTGGGCGGCGGGGGTGGTCAAAGTGAGCGAGGGGGCGGTCAAGCGACGGTCAAGCGGCGCGCCGCCGCGGGCGCTCCGGGGCCGAGGACGCCGCGAGGCAGCCGCTTGAGGACGCGGTCGCATAGCGTTCCCGGAATGCGAACCCCGCGCCCTGCAGCTGCCTGGGGCGCCAGACCGACCCGCATTCCCAGCCCCGCCCTGCCCTTGAGCGGCGCCCTCAAGGACGTTCGTCACTACGGAGATCACAACCAAGTTATCTCACAACTTTTATAATAATATGAAACCAATTCTACAACTGTCTAAATAGAATCTAGACAAATCACACAGAAACAACACCAGAATAAAAAAATAGATTTATCAAACATGTTTTTTTATATACAATTTGCAAATTTGAATTGTTCTTTCTGAGGAAACCCACTGAAGTCCTCAGTGGGCTTTCTCTCTTTAAAAACGATCATAGTTGTAAAGAAGTAGGCTAGTAGATTAGTATTAGTAAGCATCAAACATGTGAAAACATTTGAACTGTTGAACTGAACCAGGAATTCTATTCAGAATAATACAAATTTGAAAAAAAGTATGTATTTCCTTAACGTGAAAATGTGAATTTCTTTATTTGCTAGTTTTCCACTTATTCAAATATCTTATTTTTATTCTTAATTATGGATTATTTTATCTTTACACATAAATCTAATATAAATGTATTATATAACATATTTTAATTTCAATTTGTTGTTTATTCCATCAAATTAACATTTCTAAGGGAACCACAAAACGAAGAAAAGAAATTCTAAGCTATAACCAACATTCTCGTTAACATTATTTATGCAATATTGCATTGTTTGTGTAACATGTTTATGTAAACGACACAAAAGCGGTGCAGAATGTGCACTACGCTTCAGAAAATACACATTGCAGATGTAATATATGAGAATTATATGAGAAAATAAATTCAAACCCGTGCAAGATGAAGAGACAGCAATAAATCTCTCTTAGAATGTGAAGAATTCCAGAAGTGTTATAATTATTCCATTTGGAAAAGTCACTTCAAGCTCTACTAGCTCAAGATAACCGTAATGAAATTACTATTCTCTAAGACACGACAAGTTAAAATTGTGTATCATTGACAATAATTCCATTCTAGAGAAGTGCATGGAGCGCTATTCATTACTGAATCTTGTATAGTATTACGACGCCAAATATCTATTGACCGTAAAATCAAACAAACTGCGCATATTATAACGCTGCGAGATACAAATGTTCGGGTGGGGTATAATTAGGTAGTCAATTGAAAACCCTCGGGGTATTCTAGGAATTGAATAATAAATTACTAATGACGACACTAATTAATCTTGCTGCATACCTATCTGCATGTAAAATGTGCAAAAAATTGACAACTATGTCAGAAATAATTCAAATTAAAACATTCCATAAAAACAATGTATCAGAGGGAGACCAATATCGGCTATTTTATTAGATTATATTAACAATTATTTTCCAATACAATTATGCACACTATGACAAAACAAATGTTGATTTAAAACCTCGGAATAAATTATTACGAGAAATTTCACAACAGAAATCTAAAGAAAATTTGTCGTGTCAGTTGATGCAAGAGGAATAGTCTAGCAGAGACTCGATTAAAAATAAATATTCCAATATCTAACCGGCTGAGGTATGGCTCAGTGTAACAAATGTTGCCACTGCATTGTTTTGGAAGGGGAGGTCCCAGGATTCGTCATCGGATGGTTGCGGTTTTTCGACAGGTCGAATTCAGAAGCTGTCTGGAGAAGAATTCTAGCAGCTGACTGCTCTGATCGGTAGTTTTTCCTGCTTTCTCCTATCAAAGTAGGCGAATGCAGTCCCATAACAAACGGGCCACGAACAGCATACGATCTTCCTTTCCTCTTTCTTGTCCTATCCTATCTCCTAACCTAAGTTATCGCTTCACATTTTATTTAGAAACGGCTAATATTTTCGCCACAGAACAAATGATTTGATGTTTCATACAGTAAATTGTGCGGAAAAATTTAAATTAATTCCTGTCTAAGATTCATCCCCTCTTAACAAAACTTGCTGTTTTCAAAATAGTTGTTTTATTAAGAAGAGAATTGATGATAAAGAATAATGAGTTCAGTTCAATGTAGCGGTGTCTTCAAAAATAAAACAGCCCGTACACACTCCATCTCATACAACATCAAAGCCACACATGGACGCAGAACGCAGTTCGATCTGCGCGCTATAGTCTAGGGCGCACCGTTTGTCTCTGGCAACGAGAGGCCCGCTCGGTGTTTTCCTATGGCCTTTGCGTACTAACGAGTTTGCAGTTGGGGTTACGAAATTTCATCGCGCCGGCCCCGAAATAAGCGAACACGGCGACTCATCCGCCGTCCATTTTTCCTCGCTCGTCAAGGAAGACTGGGGAGTAATGACAGGGAACACCGACAGAGTGATGGATCGCTGCTGGACCCCAGAGTCTCCCGCGCCGCAGACGCACACGCGGGGACGGGGGACGGGGGACGGGGGGCAGAAGAGGAGAGGGACTGTGGTGGGATGTGGTTGGGTGGAGATACGGAAAGGATGTTGGAACCATAGAAGAGGATTAGAATGAGATTGGGAAAAGAGCGAGAAAGATGAGTTGGAAGAAGAGAACTAAGAATGTAAGAGATTCGGAGGGGAGAGTTGGCGTTTGCAGAAGTACGATAAATTTTAAAAAAAGGTTTGTGAATGAACTATTTCAACAACATAAAATTAAATAGAAAAAAAGAAAATGTTATATCAGTGATGTTATGTTGAAAAATAATCATTTTACAGGTATTTTTCGTTCAATAAATCTTCACCAAAGAGTCGCCGGCTCGCTTCACCGACCAGAGGCAGAAGTAATGCTAGAGATTCTCAGTAACAATTGAAGATCTCGGGGCAATAACATGCTATGCATAAATACATATGTTTTAATGAGAAAAGGGAAATTAGAGGTTTAGACATTGCATTCTACACATTGGGATAAAGAACATTAATTTATGAATTTCACTGCCCTCTTGTGGCGAATCTTTGAAATTAAAACCCAAAATCTAGAGATATGGGGCGTCGAAATACACTAATATCTCAATTTCATCAGAATTGTGACATAGCATGTTATTGCCCCCAAACCTTCAACCATATCTTTCGCTAACACTAATCAAATCCGCGACCTACTGACTATGAAATCGGTTTAAGCCAGTGGTGCGACAGAGGAGATGGAACGCACGTTGGAGGGGCGGGCATGGGCGGCCCATGGCGCGGGGCGGGGGCGCCGGAGGGCGATGCGGGCGGGCGAGTGGGAGAGAGGGCGTGGGCGGAGGGGCGGAGGGCTGCGGGCGGGCGATACGCAGCGCGGCGCAGGGCGGGGCGGGGCGGCGTTGCTAGCACGCCCGCCCGGGGCGGCTGTGTGCCCGCGGGCTTACGCCGCTTCATCCGCCGGCGCACTGCCCACGCACGTGTCCGCCCCTCCCCGCCCCGCTCGCCAGCTGCCGCACGCGGCACGTGATGGCCACGTGCCGTCGGCGGGCGCGATCGCCAGCCCCGCCCCCGCACGTCCCGCCCCGCCGCGCCGCCATGGGGGGAGGGGTGGCGCCGTCATGGGAAAGTGCGCAGAGCACGGGAAACACGGGTGACCACTCATGTTTTCAACGCTCCATCTCTCGCTTCGCTGCACGGACGATGGCCGGGCACTAGTGCAGCGTGTGCACGCAAAAATTTTCCCGTTCGGTTGGGTGGTGTTATAGGCGTTGCAAAAATGCGAACTCGACGTTCTCCCTTTTGAAATCTATATTTCATAATGAAGAGGGAACTGATGGAGTTGCTTATACTGACGAAAAGAGGAACTCTCAACATATTTTGGAAATACGGGGTCAAATGGAAATACAGTGAAAAACTGATGATTCAAATTTTAAAGATTTACATTACGTATTATATCGAAGAAATTTTGTGCCCTGAGCACTTAATGTTCCATATACTTTTGAAGAGCTTTTGTATATTCACTTGTAATTTCCATATCAAAATGCAATATACACAATTAAACTTTTTTCCGTATTTGACACGATATTAAAGATTTTATAAGAGTAGACTTTCCTATGGAAAGGGGTACACCAGATTTACCCGATTTTCAGGTTTCAACGAAAAGCAATATTAGATTTATATGAAAATTCGTCTCGTCACTCCTGAATTTTAAGAAGTAAAATGAAATCCCCAGGCACTGAAATGTTTGAAGAGAGAAATGAAAAAAGCCAGCTGAGCAAACAGGAGTTAAGCCCTCGCCAGAGAATGCGACTGCTCATGACTCTTCATCACAACCATTCATATCGAAGTCCCTGAAACTATTTCAAAAATCCGCTACTAGGAGCCATGCAGCCCTCCCGACCGTGTGACGACCGCCCGCCCGACACTCCAACACAGGCGGCCGCCAGGCATACCAACCCTAGCAACCTCCTCCTCTCGCCCTGGGCAAATTCGGTTACGTCACATGGGTGCGCGGAAAAAGTGCGGCGCGCCCGACTGATTGTCCAATTAATGCAATCATACGGCCGGACGCGAATTCCCACGATTCCATTTCGCGGTGGGGCGGCCGCCCAATTATGAGCGCGACCCCCTCCCGCCGGCCCCGTTCAGCCGCCGCCGCCGCCGCCACTGCCCCAGTGCCACCTGCTCATAACAGCTGGAAGGCGCCGCAACGCAGGTTAGAGGCCATTTGGTGACGCGTTGCAGTCAAGTACCGAATGAAGCTGGGTGTGACAGAACGTCGATCAAGAATGCAAAAGCGGATGAGAGTTTAATAACAATTAAATTCGGATGAGACAAGTGAAAAAATTGTTTTTAAAGAAAAACTGCAATGGGGGTATTTTAAAACGTATTTTTCGTTCGAAAATTGCAATGAAACATTTAAACGATCATTTTGCATGGATGAAATTGTTAGAAATTAGGGATATATACAGAAATCAATGTTAAAAAATCAGGAGATACGAGAGGGAGGGTTTTTAAACTTCTTGCTTATTTTATAAACTTTCTCATTTTGCAATGAAACTTTTAATGATCATTAATGAAAATATCGCAATTCATGAAATCGTTTGATTATATTAATAATATGAATAAACACGATATAAATAACACTCTAGGAAAAAGACGAAAGCAACAAACATGGTAATGAAAAGGTCACATTTGTGAATATGTTTAAATAAGTTGAAAATAATTAAGTACAATTTGAAATATACTAAAATCTGAATTAAAAATGTAATCAAATTTTGAAAAGGCTAGAAAATTAACAAAGAAGTCTCCGAAAATCCATTTTATCATTGTTCTATACCTCATAACTCAAAAGATTGAACTTAATACATGGATAAGGAGGTGAGAGATACACGAGCCGAGGGCGAGACAAAAGCATGGCCAACGCGATGCGAAAGCACGGCGACAGAGGAAAAACAAGTGGGCAGAAAGGGCGTGACAAGATCGGGCATGAACGGGCCGAGAATGGGGTAAGAGCAGACAAGAGCTGAACGAAAGTGGAACGAATACTGGACGAGTGTGTTAGAAAAGGGTTGAGAGCGGAGGCAGAGCACGGGGAAATCTGGCCGAAGGGCAAATGAGCGAATGGGGAGGGTGTATGGTTGCCCAGCGGGAGAACGTGCAAGCGCTGTTGGATGTAGTCGTACTTGGTCGCCCGAAAAATCGGGGGAGCGCGCCGCTTTGCAGGAAGGTGAGGGGAGTCGATAAACAGTTTAATGGGCTTGAGTCGGGATGCGCCCGTAATGGTATCAGGAGCAGTGCTCAAAGAGCGCAGAGAAGCAAAGTAAAAGTGGATATCGATGTATTCGGCCCACAGGAGGTGTTTTGTTTCACGGTGATTGGTTTCTGCCATTTGCAAAGATTGTCTGCAGCGACATTTAGAGATCATGGAGTGACACTTCATTGGATTGAACCACTGAGAAGACAAAACAATTGCCATGTAATCAAACCAAGATACGAAATATTTTAATGTATAATTGTCTTATAATTGTATGAAACACTTCGTAGAATATAAATTACGCTTTTCATTTGTTTTATCCAAAGAAGTAAGTCCATTTACAATCCAAATATTCTAGTTTATGAAATGATTGTAAATTTAATGTCGGATGTTAGTTTTATTAAAATATATATTCAACCAAGAGGTAAGGCGAAAGAGGTTTGTCCTGGGCTTTACAACTAATAAATACATTATTATTATTATTATTATTATTATTATTATTATTATTATTATTATTATTATTATTATTATTATTATTATTATTATTACAGATATTATTATTGACATGGCGAGAATATATAGAATTCCTGACTAGCAGATGGTGAAAAATTAATTACGGGCATAGTGAAGCACTGCAGTTTCATATTAAGAGATTAAAATATTTCATGAAAAAAATTGTAAATTTTATTATACTTCATGTTTTCTTTTCACCAAAATACGCGAAGAAGGTGCTGTTATTGGTGTTAGTGTGAATTATCTTTTCGCAAAAATCGGGCAACGCGATGTATACCAGCTATCTAATAAATGCCAGTGATAAATGTGCGAGGAATGCCAGTTTCTTAGGCCAATTAAATACGAATTGGCGAAAACTAACAAAATGAATTAGCTGAAAATTTATACGCAAAAGTTATGAATCTATCTTTAAACATAATCATTACTTAAAATTAACGGGATTCAAATGTAAATATTATATCATTTTGAATAGATTTCCTGCCAGAAAAGTAAGACACGAGCCTGGCAACATTAAAATATATATATATATATATATATATATATATATATATATATATATATATATATATATCCTTTATTCTCTTACATTTCAGAGGACTCAGTACGACAAACATAAGACTACATCCATCTAAGACCCGAAAAGTTCTTTGCAAGGAGCAAAAGCAGTTGCCTGGGCGTGCATGCAATTCATTACGTTTAATTGAAGCGGTAAGGCGCGGTTCGTGGAAAAACGTGAGTTGTGGGGCGAAACCCTCCCTGCGGAGGAAATACCGTATTTAGCCGAGACCTTCTTTATTGCAAGAGAGACGACCCCCAAGCGTTCCTGACGTCATGGAGAGTTCAACGCTGAAACGGAAAATTCAAGAAATTGTGGGGAACAAATGAGAGAAATGCTCTTCTACTTTAGCGCACTACGTTCTATTCTGAGATGTCCTTTTTGGAGACGACGTTGTTTTAATTCCAAACATCTCTCTCACCAGACTACTTATATCACAATAGTACTTACATAACTTACTTATATATTTAATTACACAAGAAAAATATTTCAACTTAGCGCGCTGTTAGCGTAAGCTTTTTAATTAATATTAGGACAAACATTCTGAGAGTTTGGACTAACTAAAAATTCTCGATGGGTTATGTGATTGTCAATTGATCAATTTTGCTTCCAACAAGAAATACATCATAATATATTAATCGGTTGATCGTCTCTCAGTTTCAAAATAAATTTAATCCAAACATTATTAAAATTGAGAACACAATTGCAAAACACAATAAAATTGACATATTTTTCTGTAACTTTCTTCATGCAGGTGTCTGTGTATTATATTTCGCATTGAACATCTGCAGGAACTGTTTACCGGAAAGCACCGTTCTCACCACTAGTCGGTTCCGAGAAACGAAAGCGTTCACTCCGACGATCCACGACCTTGGTGCCTTGAGGCTTCTCCGATTCACCCACCGGCGGAACTTCCGAGAAGCGGCCGCGCGACACGCGAGCCGACGCGGCTTCCGGGAAGGGCCGGCCCTTCGTGGGCACTGCCCAAATAAAACATGGCCCCGCGAAGGACGACTGAGATGTCCTCCCTCCCCCTCACTTCGCTTCCACATTCCTCGTCTTCCTTCCTTCCTGCCTTTCTTCCTCCTTGTCTTCCTTTCCGTCTCCGTCGCCGGCGCGGCGCCCACACCCTCCGCCGGCGTCCCCGCTGGTGGGCGAGTATTTTTAGTGGTAGTAACTCGCTTATCACGCGGCGTGGGGCGGGCGGAGGGTTGGTGGCGCGGGGGCGGGGGCGGGGGCGCGGACGGCGGAGAAAGGCGGAGGAGGGTCGGAACGCGTGTGTGAGACCGCGAGCGTCTGTGGAGCTGCAGGACGACAGCGGGCGGCGGCGACGACGGCGGCGGCGGCGGCGTCTGCTGCTAATCCGGACTCGGGGGCGGAGATAAGCGCGCGGACATGGGACAGGCGCCGCCGCCCCGCGGGTGTTTATCTTCCGGCGCCGCCGGGGCTCAGCACCAGCGCCGCAGCGGGCGCTGTCTGGCGTTGAGGCGGAGGAGCGGACGAGCGCGAGGGGTAGGTCGGAGCGGGGCGACCGGCGAGGAGGGAAAATATGAGAAACGGATGATGAGTGACAAGATTTGGGACAGATGAGAGGTGGTAGAGGGATGGGGATAAATGGGAAATAATGGGAAAATGGAGTGCGTAGAGCAAATAGAATCCCAAGCATAGAAGAGAGAGTCAAAAAAGAGAATAGGGGTAAAGCAATGGCTGGCCTAGTACATCAACAAAGAGGAATTGGCAAAGACAGTTCGATGAGTGAGAGCATGGTCTAAGGGGAATTAAAAACAAAATTTTGAGGAAGTAAAAAAAGGACTGTTCAATTTCGAATGTGTGGGCAATAAAGACGGACTATGAGCTTATGAAAGGGAACAAACGAGGCCAGACGGATTGAACAACATGAGCGAAGAAGGGATTGCAACGAACGAGTCAGCATCCAAGCAGATAATCAGGACATGTCAAGCAGAAGACTTCAGATATATACGAACGGGTGGTGTTGCTGATAGGGTGTCAACGAAATGCGCATGTTTCCAACAAAAGGATTAAGCGATTTATCTTCGCTTATTTTCTAAGTATACAGAGGATAAGGGTAAGACAGGCGAGGATAATGTTGTTATGAAACTAAACTTTTGAAGCTCTCGGAGAAAATAATTGCGAGAGCTCTGGAAAAACGGCTAAGGAAATCACGACGCGGTCTTATCAAGAGACAAAAGGACATACGGACATTGGAAAAAGGACTTTTCTCATGAAACCATTGCTGCATTTTTAGTGAAATATTATGTATTACAACAATCAAACGCAGAAAAGGAAAAACCGCTGTCTCACAGTCAGCAGCTTAAAATGGATGTATAAATTTATCGTAAAATCAAAACATTTCCAGGAACCTTTGAATCTTGTTTAAAAAGGTTTGAAAATCGAAAATGACTACTCCCCAGACTAGTCATCGTTAATTAATAAAATGTAATAATTTGTATTAAATTCATTACAACGACAACAGCCAATGTATGAATTCAAATCAACACTTTCCTAAACCGTTTGTTCCGACAATTGTGTTTCAATTCTCATAAGACGTATTTGTCTAAATTGTGCCTACATTACACTGTTACATTATTCAAAAAAATCCGTGTATCAAATTATCAAAGATCGACACACGTTGCACATCACCACTCCCATAGAGCACTTCTCGATTCTTCACTTCAGAAATAAGTCTGAATCTTAACAATGCACCCGACTCCCATCGCTGTCTGTCCGACGACCCTCCGATGAGCACAGAATGGCTCGCCCTGCTATTCATTCCCGTCCGCGACTCCCCCTTCTCTCAAAGAGCCCCACCCGCTGGGCCCCTGGGCAACGAGTGCCCCGCCCCCTCGCGACCCCGACGCGTAAATGCTCTCGCCGCGCCGGCGCCCGCGTGACAGAGAAGCCCCCCTCCCCCCTCTCTCAATCCGCACGTTACATTATAACATCATCCGCGCAAGCACCGCTGGAGATGCAGGAGTAGGGTTAGAGTGCATTGCCATTGATCCAGACAGGGACCATCGCTTATAATTCGCAACTACTTTAAACGCACAGATCTTTTCAGAGCCAGGTGATTACCCTGTACACAAGGAACACTGTGTGCTATTTTTCGGCCAATTATAAGTGAATGATGATTTCAATGTTGTGATGAAATACGTGGAAGAACATTCTGACTAAACAAGTTAAAAAAAACTTCGCTTTATAATCAAGCTACATCACGTGTCAGCACTTGTCACTGCCGACTGTTAGAGTATCGGCGGAGGATTATCATTTTTATTGTGATAATTTACCATTTTGTGGAGTAGCTAATTATTTAAAAATAACAAAAACTTATCAGAATAGACCAGTTTCAAATGTATTGCATGTTTATAATGAAACACAATACACTCTTCTTTCCAAAAACAATTAGAGCCATGTGAAATAAGCTTCAAGAAAATAAACACATTAATTAGTAATTTATAAAAATAAATTAATACCAACAAAATTATTCAGTGAATGAGTAAAAGTAATGTGTATGGCAATACACTGTAAGTGAACTATTTCTGCTTTCTTGCATAATTTTTGACAGAGTCCCAAGTCATTTTGCTCTTTGAACCTGCGAATACCTTACAGACACCCAACACCAGAAGCGACCGGTGGGTTGCAAATTACGAGGGAAGGGGGGGGCGGGAAGCTTGTGTGTCCGGACAATGCCATACATTTTGTCTCTTCAGAATATTTCTTACACTAGCCAGAAAACTAATTATGGACCTTAATCTTTGTCTCCAACAACTTTAACGTTCATAACGGAAGATGGAATTGTGCCCATGATAACAGATTTTTTAAAAATAGTTGCAGCAAACAAGCGGTAATTCATTAAATCAGATGAGCGGATCAATATTCTTAGCTCAGCTAATAGGCACAATCTCTGCCGAATGAAGCATACTGCTCCCATCCAACTCTCAGTTGCTCCACTCTTTCTCATGGAATCAGCCCACCGTGCACCAGCTATGGTTGGCGCCACGATAGTTCGCGATGCGACCCATTCTAAAAACATAGATCATTGACTTACGCTGGCGCTTGAAATTCATTCTCACAACTTGCCCTAGAAGCATGCACTAATGAAACGAGTCGATATTTCGTAAGTTTAATCGTAACTTTGTTTAATCGTAACTCATCGTTAATTGATATTTTCGTAACTTTTATTTTAATTCATTTTTGTGGGGAAGGCGCCGCCCTAGAGTCCTAAAGGAGCTGACTAACATGTACCTTCATAAACAAACGCACGTTCCATTACACTAATTCGAGCGTGAATTTTTGTTACACAAATTTGGATACTGAATAATATTTTGATATTGATCACACATAACACAGATTAACTAATACATTTCAGGCCTGCAGCAGTGCCGGGCAAACTATTTCAAAATGATTGCACATTCTACCCGGATTTTCTGTGCACTCTCATTTATCACAATAAAACGAATAGCGTTCATTCAACAAGAGTACACAAATTCCTAGGCGCATGGGGTGGCCGACCTTCACAAAGGACACGCATTTGAGAGCATCCCGTACGATCGCAGCCTACGCCCCCTCGCAGCATGGGACGTGCGGGTCGGGGAACGGGGCCCTTCGCCGCCTCCGCAGCCGTCCGTCGCCGCTTGAAGAAACCCCGCCCACCGTCCTTCGTCTTCAGGCGCCGGCGACGCGCCTTCCATTCCGGCTGTCTGAGGGGACAGGCCCATTTTCCCAGATTGGGCCGCGCCCTCCGCGGCGGCGATCCCAGCGCACGAGCGACGGCGCGACGAACTACATATTTAATTGACCTCGGCACCCGGCGCCCCCACATGTCGCGCCCGAACCGCGCCGCGCCGGCGAGGGAGCGGCGGAGATTTGCTTTCTCTGGGGGTGACGTAGGCGGAGAGAGGGAGGGAGGCAGGGAGGATTGGCCGAGGTGGAGGGCGGGACGAGGATTTCCTGGCGTCTGGTCGTGGTGGGCGAAACCCGAATATAAAGGCAACATGCTAAGGCGGCATCTCGGTCTTGTTACAGTCGTGGTAGGTCAGCGTATTCTACGTTTTTTGGGTAGTGTTATTAAATTTTCGAGTGTAAATGCACAGTAAAAACTAATGGGAGTTCATTGTAATTAACAAATGTTGACCAAGAACTTAAAAAAAATTCTTTGGTTAAATGTTTGAAGTGCTTAGCTTTCAAATGAATACAAATAATTGTCATTCATGACGACGTTCTCTGCATAATGTCAGAGGCAAATTATATTTAAAGAATCATCCTAACGTCACGGTAATAAACAGTTTCTTCGGGTATGATATTTTTTCACAGTGCATCATGAGCACATCGAACCATTTCGAGGAGACGGCACTCTCTATAGAAACTCAGAACGCAGACGTCATTGCGTACTCTAGACCCACCACCATTAACGATGGCACTAGCAATACCGTGGACTCCGCCTCTACTGTTTCTCCCTCAACACGACGGTTACCATCTAAAATGCTATGAATGAGAAGTCATCTCCTCCCTCCAAGAGCAGTAGCCACCCAATCCACCATCATTCGATACACCCCTAACAACACCACAACCAACAAAATCCCCCACAAAACCTTAACCACCAAACTCCCCGACAAAACCATAACCATCATCACCCCACAAAACCATAACCATCATCCTCCACAAAACCATAATCATCACTCCCCACAAAACCACAGCCATCAAAATCACCACACAAAACTACAACCACCAACCTCCCAACAAAAAAACCTCACCACAAAAAAACTACTCCCATTATCACAAGAACCTGTTATCATAGCACCCTACCATTATCACTAACAACAAACAATACCCTCAAAACTATTGCCAACCAACCCGACAACTATCTCCAGCACAGCCGGAACCATCATCCCAACAATGGCAAAGCCGCCGTCTCGTCATCTCCATCCTCCTGCCTGACTACGCTACTGCACCGCCACGCCCCCGCCGCATGTCGCAGCCCTGCGGCACCCGGCCGCCGCCGCCGCCCCAAATAGTTTTATCTCGTTCCGCCGCCGCCGCTGCCTCCTCCGAGGGCGACCGCGCGTCGCCTCGCGTCGCGCCGGCAAATCCCGACGCAGCGAGTACGATAATTGAATCCGGTATCTCCAAGCGGCCCGTACGTCACAACCCCAGACACGCAAATAACGGAAATTCTAACGTCGCATGACGACGTAAATTATGGAAGAGACGCTCCCAGTGTGTCTATTTTTGTTTCCAGAGAAATGGGATGCACGCATCTTCGTAATTTTCATAATGTATCTTGCTTAAAAGTGTCACGTCCCGACCCGGGCCGCTTCGAAAGAAAAGAAGACTTAAGGCGGAGAACCTCCACAAAAAGTGAGCGCCAAATTGGAAGCGCTGCGGAAACAAACACGAGCACGGAGAACCGGCATTGGCTGGCGCAAGAGACCATACAAAACTTCTGAATAAATTAGTATTGATCTATTTAACGTTAAAAAGCGGTCACACTGCATAAAATGAATCGCAATACACAACACAATAGCTTGTCCGGGCACTCGGGTTCCGAAACAAAGATTTCAATGATACTGATAATATACAAAAGAGTGATTACCATATTCAATTCGCGCGTTCTATTTAATATCGTTCATGTGGGATACGAAATAAAATCGACCACCGTGAATAAGCGTTCTTCATGCACATCTCCACTCGGGCAGGCTTCCCGCCCGAAACCGTAAAAAGGGCAGAGGGAGTGAAATAGGGGAGAGAACGGAAAGCCACGCGGAACAATAGACGCCCTTTAAGCCCGACAAGACATGTCAATTAATACATTTCCGTACGACTCATTTTCGTCGGAGAGCAGATGACGCAATAATTGACGGAGACATTTATAACAAATGCTCTCCGGAGCCATTAAATTTAAGTGGTGTCCAATAAAAGCGACATGGTCCACGAATTCCGTTAATGAAGAAGAATGTGAGCAACTATAAAAGCATGTCACCGTAGAAACTAGAACGGATTCGTCATGCTGCTTTGGAAGTTGGCGTAGGGGAACCAATTAACATGTCAAGAGGAGTGAGTGTTACTAAGCGGATGCTAACCGATTAAAGTAATGTTCGCTTTTTGGGACTGTAGAGAGCAATAAAGGACACCTGCTTCCGGTCCAAATGGATACTTTGACAAATTTAATTGAATGGATACAAAGACATATTTAATTTACAGAAGTTTTAAACATTAACGAGAAATAAAAAAACTCACAGGAAGAAACTGTCTGCACACGCCACACACGAAGTTATATGAACTTAGAAAATATTGTCTGTTTTTTCTTATATTTACGTAATTCTTAGCTAATAGGGATTCTGTTTTCAATGCATCTTTAAACAGCTTTAATCTTCTATTTTTAACTCATATAATTATCATATGTTCACCATTTCTTCCAAGGATGTCGAATTGTTGTGGAGATTACAATTCCGTCTTTTGTGCTGAAAAAAGGAGTTTTCAATTGTATAGAAAGTGCTTAAAACAATCTAATTTGAGATAATTAACATATTGGAATCTTATTAAAAACATAAATAATAGTGTTGTTCTACACTGGAATACACCACTTGCTGTTTAGGTTCTAGTTGGTAAGGCTCGTGTTCCAAAAGCTGAAATTGACTTACGCCTGACCGACGCCCTCTCTACACTGGAGTTCAACGGGTTGCATACTCTTGGAAAATAAACACAATCCAATTTTAAGTTTTCTATCTCCCAATTTTCCTTTCACATACACAAGAGAACATTCTATTTTTTTTTCTAAGTAAGTAAATAAATGAATAACAAAATCGAATTCCATTAAAAAATGAATGTTTCCTTGAAACACACTTGAGACTTATCCAATTTCAAAATTTAATTTGTAAGATTCATTTGTGAATTTCTGGAATATTTGACGCATGTTCCCAAAACTCTAAAATCAGCATTAATTAATTCACGATATTCCATTCACATACTCATTATCCTGGTGAATAACTATACATAACATTCTCTATTTTTTGTCACACGTGGTACTCGAAAATACGACTCGCTTCATTGCGAAAGCGATTCTCCCGAGACCTCAAAGCGCAGTCGTGTGGCATCTCCGCGCAGCATCTGCGTCCGAAGTCCCTTCCAGGAGGACGTGGCTTCGCATCGCGGGGCCGGCTCAGACGGCGAGGGCCGCGGCGACTTCCGACGACGACGCCTGCGGCGGCGGCGGCGGCGCGGCACAGCGGGCGCTCCGCCAGCCCGCGACAAATCAAGATCTGTCAGATTGGCCCTGAAATACGGCCTGTTTTTCCGCAGCGCCCCGACGGACGGGTCTAATCTGCGGCAAATATATTAGAGACGTACGCGCGCCCGCCTCCGCTCCCGCTCCCGCCGCCGCCGCCTTGCGTCTCAGGACGAGCACAAGAGTTGGAAGCGCGGGATAAAGGGGGTATCTTGAAATATGAGGGATTTATACTTTTATATTATTTATTAATATTCACTCGAGCAACCGCAGATAATGCGGGACATAAGCGGGGGATTTCCCGCGGGAGGGCGTGGCGCGGAGAGACGCGGTGGAGGGGAGGAGAGAAGGGGAGGAGTTCTGGCGTATGGCGCTTCTGCCTCGGCTGCCACCAATTTCGTTGGCGCTGGCGCCCAGATATTTCATTTCGTCTCGCCACGGATTTTGCCATTACGTTCACTTCACTCATTGTTGACGTAATCCTATCAGCATCTGCAACTCTCCAGAGTGTCAAAAAATCCAACTTATGTGAAATGCTTGCTGACTTCATTGCGGGGTTTATCGCCAATTCGGGAAACAACTTGTAAAAATTGCCGAAAATTTTGTTAGAAAGATGCAAATCTCAATTTCACGTTCACTGATTTTCCCGTTCAAGAAGACCATCTCTGCAATAAAAGAAAATAATGCTTCGATTATAAGCGCATGGCTGTAATGATTGATTTTACTTTATTCATCCTCCATGAACATATAATTTTACTTACATCGCTATTGCACCTTTAAATGTAAATTTTCCTCATATTGTCTTTCCAGTGCAAGTCAATGCCAGTCACGCCGGAACGCGTGCCTTGTATTCTGACTCAACAACTCTATCAATCGGAATAATAACTCTTTTGTTAACCACATTTTGTTAACAACAGATTTTCAATAGCAGGTAATTGTTACACTCACATGAGCACATTCACACGTGCTCACATTCAATCTCTTACCGCATTCGCTTATGCTTCGGGTATTCCCATTCATACTTAGTTACAGGTGCCGAAATAAATGACAAACTTCTACGGCAAGCAGGCAGGTCGAAAATCTTCACTTTTTACCGATGGATGTGTAGTGGGAAATTTCCCTACAACGCAGGTATCAATGTAGGTCATTTATTGACGCAATCAAGGATATTCCAAGCACCTGCTGAACATCTGTGCGCACGTATATAATTCCTTTATATTCCCAACAGAATGTTAATGCAAAATGTTATCATTTTCGAGCCCACTACTTGCCCCAGAAGTTTGTAACATTTATTTCGAAACACCTGTACATCATTTGACTCCCATTTTCCCTCCTTTCGGAACATGCACCTGCTCCGCTCCTTCTCGCACGCCCCTTCCACCTCCGTCGCCCGCACTGCGTACAGCTCTTCCCTGACCGCCCCGCCCGCTAGAATGGGAACTTGGCGTGCGTGCGGGTGGGCGGTGGATGCGTGGCGCGGTGCCACGCGTGTCGAGCGCCAAGACGCGGGGCCTCGCATGGCTGCCTTGGCGCGCGGGGAACACGGGTCAAATCATCTTCCGACTTATGCGGACTGATACGCCCGACCTGTTATAAATTTCAGCGTTCCTGCTTCTCCGCTTGGCACTTCTCCTGCTTTGCTAAGTCATACACTTCGTTACATCCAAGTAACAAATGTGATGTTCCTGACTGCACCTAAAAAAGATTCCTATTTTTAACAAATTTCATATATTCGGATGTTCTAATAGAATTTATAGCAATGTGTTTTACACTTCTTTTAGTAAAAAATGTAGTGAGGAATACCAAGAAAGAAATTGTACAACAATAATACAACAAGAGGACAGATTCGACTGTATTAATAAAAACTTTTTTAACACAGAAATTAACCAACTTAGAGATCAAACACAAACCGTTTCCCCACATATTATTTACAAAAAGTGAGAAAATGAACACCTCAGATTATTTAAGGAAATGGACGAAACTTTTTAGAGGAGAACTAGTCGGTCATCCGCCCGGTCGGTTTCCTTTTTACATGTATTTATATCTTTATTTTGGATGTTTATCTTTCACGGGTTTGAATCGTTAATTATTTAATTGAATTGTTTCACAGCAGTAATTTACTTCCAAGATACCCCAGGAAAGTACTCCTTGACACTGCTTGAACCGCATTCAGGATGCACACACTTATTTTCACTTTAACTATATTCTCACGTAAGAAGTCGAAACTGTTACATTAGGCAATTTTGATAATTGTGTCCATGGAGAATATTAGAAAGGGTGTAGCAAAGACGACAGTGGATTCGTATAGGAAGATAAACTCAGTTTCCAATACTGAAATATATTGGTTTGAAGATCGGCAAAAACTATTTAATATTCTTTTTATCCACGTCGCACTATTGCTAGTTGTTTTCGTCGATTTTCCTTTTGTGATATAATCCACGCAGAATTTAATTCACGGTGACGGAATTAATTTTTATTCTATCAATTTTCTGGGCAGATCGATCGAAGACCAGTGATCCGGTGAGCGAAAAAGAGATAGTCGGTGCGTGGGCCGTCACTACGCCAAAGAACAATACGTCCGTGACCCAAAAAGTGAATACATTAGAGGGGACGCCCCGGGCGCCGTTTCGGAATTCGTGATGCGCCGCGCGGTCCCACCTGCCCCACTGCGTGGCGTGCGTCAACGACCCACTTCCACGCGGGTCATCCACGTGCTGAAGGCACGCGGCGGAGCCACGAAGAGCAATCGAGATTGGAAGATCCTGCGATTCGATTAATTAAATAAACCGGCAAGCCAGTGAAACTGGGGGCAGTTTCACTCGTTGAAATGGAGAAAAATCCTGGCATAAGGCACTTCCATGGAGGCTGCTCGTGCACGCCTCGAGAAAAAACATGAAAGGCTGTTGAATATATACAATAAATGGTACATCTCCTTTATGGAGAGAAGTGAATGAATACCATGATTGAAAGTGACAAGCGATAAAAACCGAACAGATATTTTGCAAAGAGAATTTCTCCTTCTGACAACACAGTGGAATAGAAACTGGCTCATTCTACAGGGGTCGTTAAATAAGAAGACTCGGACTGTAATTTAATAATAGGCTTAGTTTCAGACTTGCAGAGCAGATTATATATATTTCCTTTCGTAATGACACATACATACACTGACACGACGTTTTTCATTCATTCGCTTACATACTGCCACGAGGTTTAATACACATACGGGGGCATCCCTTCACACACACACACACACACACACACACACACACACACACACACACACACACACACACACAATCTAATTGAAAACTGATTACATGACACCGTGTTTCCCACCATAAGGAAGGTATATAATGTCTCTCCATCAGTGCTGTTTAATCACATCTGAATGGGATTGGACGAAACCATACAAGATTCGAAGTGCTAGCGTGTATACTTTTTATTACACTAGTATCTTTCCCCCAAATCATTTATTTCCATCAAAATATATCTCCAGAGGAATTAAAAACTATGATCTCGCGGAGAACGCCCTTCTCTCACATTCGCACTGCATCGTCCTGTAACTCCCCAAGGGCGCATTCAGATACAGATACGAACACAGACACGTGCATTCACGGGTACAGGAACACGCAGAGGGAGTGTCAAAAAAACGGCATTTATAAGACGGTCAAGCCCACAGGTTTCGGGTTCCTCAACGCGCGGGCCCCGAACCGCAACGACGGCCACCACCACCGCATCGACAGCCCGACGGCGGCGGCGGCGGCGGCGGCGGCGGCGGCGCCGCGGAGGCGGTGGCGTGAGGCGCCGCGGCGGCTGCCCGCAGTTCCCGGTACCCGGAGGTCACGCGGACCACGTGACCTTCCGCGCGCCGCCGCCGCCGCCGCCACCGGCGCCCGGGCGGCGCCTTTTTACGCCCCCGACTCAAAACACTGCCATATCCGGAGCGAGGCGTGCGTTTTTGCTCTCTTTTCTACGTTTCTTATGGGCGTGACAACGACCCCCCCTCCGTCCGAATTGTCCGGCGGTTGTTTCGTTGGCGCGTGGCACGTCAGCGGTATCGCGGGAAGAAATGTGCATAAATAGTCACGGGAAAGGAACTTTTGAGTAGTCGTCCGGATTGTTGATGACCCGCACACATACGCTAGTCTGAATTTTTTAGTACCACAAATTATTAAATCAAATTACATTCAAATGTACCAATTATTTTTATGAAAAATTATTTCTTGTCAACAAACTACTGATTCCTAACACATAAAAACAGAAATGAACTCATAATTTTAGTTTTTATATCGCAGTATTTAAAATCTTATTCTAGTAATGTTCGCCTTTGAGTCAATTAAATCGAGAAAAAAAACCACCATCTATGTATCGTTATAAATTAAAATTTATTCTTGCTTTGATAGCAATCAGTGAAATGTATCTCTGTCTTTTGTGATCGCATAAACACTTCGCAGAGCCATCTAGGAAATGCTGCAGTACATGTTACTTGCTTTTCATAAAATCTACATGCGTAATAAAATCACACTCGAGGATACTACATTCATTCACGCTGAATAAAATGAATCTTAATACAGCACAAAATTCTCGCAGCAAATATTTTATCTGCCACCTCGGAGCACACGAGAACTTTGCAAGCAACGCTAGAGCGAATTACCCCATTGGTGGATCACGCTTCGAGAGATGGATAATCGAGCGTACATCCATGCAACATGCAAAGAGCTCAGTAAACTAATAGTAGCCACTAAAAGCGTTCTCTTTATTTTGCAGTAACACAGTTTATATCATAATCCGCGAATATCAGATTATAGCTTCCGTACACAAATCTCTGTTCTCTGCGGGCTAAAATCACAACGCTGGATAAATCATCAGGGAGAGCTGGGTGGAAAACGTGAAATTTTACAGCCGGGATTTTGCGTTGTGTTCGTGTTTTAAGTTTGTAGCTCTGTACCCAAAATAAGTCGCGAATATAATACATTATAATCAGTTTTAGTGTCTGCAATGTATTTTGATGTAGTGTGTGTTACGGCCGGAGTAGTACATTTGTAACATCTAAAAGTAAAACAAATTATTAATTAAAACGAGTTCTTAGAAAGAATAATTTTAATGATATAAAATACTTGAAGGTCAAGAACTTAAATATCTGAATTTGGTTAACATGCATGCCAAGCTAACGAAAACGTATCTATGGAATATTAAATATTTCCACGAAAATTATACATAAGAGGCTTAGGGATATGCTTTTTACAACAGTCAATAAATACTTCTACGAAACGATCTATCATTTCGCTACAAACGTTTTTAACTAGAAGTAATGACTTCACTAAAATTCTAAATAAAGTATACAGAAGGCCAAAGCCAAGTACCAGGAACTCAATACTCCAAATATTCAATATCGAATGGCTAGAAATTCTGAATCCCCATTACACAGGAGCTCGTGGAATTGAAACAGGATTTCCTTTGCTTCCCTTTGCTACATTTGCGTAAAAGAGCAAGAAAGTAAAATACAAGAAAGAGTGAAAAAAGAGGAAAACAACATTACAACAGTTATGCGATATAAAGCTGCAAACAAAATGTAAATAAATTAAATAGTAAAAGATGGGCAAAAAGTAACCAAGGGATAAAGCAATTATAAAATGAAAGGCACGAAAAAATAAAAAAGCTTGGAACAGAGAAGAAAAGGAGCACACACAAGTCGAGAAAAATAAAGGAAGAGGCGGAGAGAGGAGGAACACGTGGTGGCCGAAATTGTTTCAACTGTAGGTGGGTGAATGTGGGAATCGACAGGGGCGTTTGCTGGGCGGGGTACGCGAAAGGAGACAGGAGAGGGAGCGAGGAGGGAGAGTGACAGCAAGAGGACAGAAGAGTGAGGAGGAAGCGAGAAGTGGGGGGGGGCGCGGGGTAGCACAGGGCTGGGCGGGATGGGCAATGGGAGGGGGGGGGCGGGCAATGGGGCGGGCGCGGGGCGGGCGCGGGGCGGGCGCGGGGCGGGCGCGGGGCGGGCGCGGGCCGGGCGCGGGGCGGGCGCGGGGCGGGCGCGGGGCGGGCGCGGGGCGGGCGCGGGGCGGGCGCGGGGCGGGCGCGGGGCGGGCGCGGGGCGGGCGCGGGGCGGACGCGGGGCGAGCGCGGGGCGGGCGAGGGGGGGTGGGGCGACGCGTCGCAGCCAGACGGCCGGCCGCCAGAGCGCGCGTGCGGCCCCGCAGGTCAGGCGATCGCCGCCGGTTCCCGGAAACGGCCCTCGCTTCCGGGGCCAGTGTCGATACCACCGCCTGACGTCACTTTCCTTCCCCCACCAACCCCCTCAGACTGTCACCAAGCCCGTGCGGCCTTGTTTTGGCCGTCCACTCCCCGCCGCCCTCTTTCCCTCTTCCTCTGAGCCGCCCCAGGCCTCGCGCGGTGTCCCTCGCACTCGGGTCGCCACGCGCTATTAGGAGCTGTAAATAGGTCGTTTCGAAAATCGGTAGTTAAATTAATTGGCGGTTAAATTTATCGACGGTTAAATTAACCCCGGGGATTAAACATACTAGGTGGAATTGCGCCAAAAACAAACACCTCCGCACTCAATGAGGAGGATTGCGAGCGCACGCGGCGGAGCCTTTAATGCGGCGGACAATCCGATACCGCGCGCAAGATCAGTTCCACACCGCCCCCGCGGGGCGCTCTGGGTGAAAGAAGAGTGGGGGGGCGGGACGGTCGCAACGGGGAGGAGGAATTAGAGAGAGGAGGAGAACTTTCGTTGCGGCAGGCGTCAAAAGGCGTTTGCGAGACGTGAACTCACAACAGGATTCAAATGCAATGTTTATTCATAATGAAGGGCAACAAACACAACAAAACACTATCTGCGGTAACACATTCAAATGTTCACTACCAAACACAACAGACGGGAGAAATAAAAGTGCTTGCCCTCGTTCATACCTAAGAGTCATGAAGAGAAACACATAGAAACGCCTGTCAGATAATCTAACCTTGCGCGTGCGGTTGTGTCAATATCTGTGATTTATTTAGATACTGAAGTCTTATCCACAACTATTTGCCAATGCGCTTTGGTAAGTATGAGCATTTTCTATTAACATTTGACAAGAGTAAACTTCAATTGGAATATAAAATATACCATTTTGTCTTTCCCGTAAGTTTATAGACAGCTCTGTGTGATCAATTATGTATGCACCAAACCACATTTCATCTTTTTAGAAACCTCTGTGAATACACATACTTTTCAAAACTTGAATTCACAAATGGAATTGGAAAACAGTAGCAAACGGACATTCTCAAAAAAGATTCTTATATAATAAATTGTCCATAATGTAAAAGAGATGATAGAAGAACGAAGAGAATTTAATTTCTGTCAAATAATAAATTGAACATTTGTAAGTAAATAAAGACAAACCGCACATTCAATTTATGAATCAATCATTAAGTTAAAAATTCCTTGATTTTCCCCGAAACGGTAAATATTTTCTCGTTTAAATTAGGTGCAACTTAACGAGCAATACTGCATCACAACCGGGTATTTACGCACCGAATTACCACTCGCAACCAGCAAACGGATAATCGGCACGGCGCGTTCGCATACCTTCACCCACCACACCCTCCGGCGTCGCCAGTTCTCCTGCCCGCGGCAGGCGGGTCGCTAACCGCAAGTTTTAAATTAAAATCCAAGCGTTGTTGACTTTGATTTAATGAAAATGAATGTTTCCCTTAAGGCTACTCATTTGAGGCCGCGTATCATATGTCACGAGGATGACAAGCTAATCAGAAAGCGAACATTCGAAATATAAACCGCGTTGTAGCTGCCGCTGTCACGCGCCGTTCGGGAGGGTGCGCTTTTCGGGAGGAAAAAAAAAAGTGAAACTGAAAAGCGCTCGGGGGCGATATCGAGCTATCGAGATTTATCGACGAAACGGCCTGGAGCGTTTGGGCCGCGTGCCCTGGGCTGGAGGGGGAGGAGGGGGCGGGGCCGGCGAAAGGGTGTTGGAGGGGGTCGGAGGGGGGTCGTGACGGCGCCGGCGCCAGCGCTTTGCCGGACGCAAAGCTGTTGGAAACGACGCCCGGAGTCGTCGGCGGGTGCGAGGCGAGCTGGGCGGAAGGGGGCGGGGCGGGCCGAGCCGGGCGCGGAGGACGGTGATAGAGGCGACAGACGTGGTGGCAGCGCCGGCGGCCAAGCCGGAAGTGGCCGCGAGGCACAGTGGGTGAAGGAGAGATTTTAAGCAGGACAAGCTATCCGCATGTTGAAAACTTCAAGTTGGAAATAGGTTAAGACCACTGTCATAATCACCTTTGATATCTTTAATAGGGATTAATGGATTGATTATATAATTATTATTTTTGTTTAAATATTTAGTTACAATAAAAACCATTTTTTATTTGTAGTCATTCGCTTTCAAATGGGAATTTAAAGGGTTGTTTATATTATTGCATATGACAAATTAAATACTGCACTCACATACATGAGAGCTGTATTTAATTTGTGAACATCTTTTTGAACCTATTAGAGTATGTTTATATTTTCACTTCATTAACTTTTTGTGAAGTTTTACCAACCTGGTACGTGTTTCAAAAATACATAAAACACCATGTGTTATATGTAAAGTGTGCAGTCGCTAAAAACTTGTAAAATAGACTGACTTTTTGAAATTAATAAAAATCGAAAATAATTATATTTAGGAATCATTGTAAGATAAAGGATGGGTTTTCGTGATACACTGAAAGCAACTAGAAGAGAAAAAAAACAAGTGACACGTATATTGAAATGGAATCGGCGTGAGTGTGAGGACTGAACTGCACGTCCTCCGAGAACTCGCCAGCGCTCCACTGCGGAGCCAAGCGGCATCCGCACGGTCTGCGAGCCTCCCTCGGCCCCGTTGGGGCCTCAACGACGCGTCGCGACGCGGCCCGGCTTTCTTCGCGCCTCGGACGACTCTCCACGCCCTCCAATCCTCCTCGCCTCCCGCGCCCTCTGCCCGCTCCACCCCGTCCTCGCACAGTCCTCTCCTCGGCCGCCACCGCCGCCGCCGTTCCGAATCTCCCTAATGGACTCTAAATGGCGCCGGCGCGTCTCGGGGACGAGGGTCGGGGAGGCGGTGTGGGAGAGGAGGACAGAGCGGTGTATGAGAACGGGGGAGTGGGGGGGAGGGCGGGGAGAAAGGAGATGAGAGCGGTGACCGAGTGTCGAAGAGCGACGTCGCGGCGAGCCCTCTCCTGTCCCTGCGCGCGCCGCCCAGGCGTCCGCTCCGCAATCCCTGAGGAACCCCCAATTAAAAACAGCCATTATTGCTTCCTCTCGTCGCAGCATACGCCCGAGATCCTTAGCCGACGCAGACGCTCTTTGACCGATGCAAAAGGTTATTACCGACGACGCCATTATTTAGATCCTTTGATACAATTTTGAAAATGTTTATGATCCTCTTTTTCTAATATTTCATTACTGTTGCAAAGGATTCGGTATTTTTATCAACAAACTCAATCAGCCCCCACACACGTTATCGGCATTGTCATGATAATTTCTACAGGTGCAGAAGTTTTTAATTACTACCACCTGCATAGCACCTTACAACTACATAAAAAGTGCGTACGCATCATCACAGACACCGATCTTAGCAGCAACACAGTTACCACGATAATTAAGAACATAATTATTAATCTTACGAGCGTAATTGTCATCTCCAACATTTTCTGTTTATAACAACAATATTTTCCAGATCAATATACCTTTACAACTAATTACTACCCCTCGTCGCCAGTACTACCATCACCACTCACCAACAATCAACTCCTCCATCTCAAAGGAACGTTCGCCCAGGTGTGACCTGCAATTGCAAAGCCCTCCCACAACCCGCCCGCCTCTTCCCTCCCGCAGACGCCTCCGTCGCCGCTTCTCTCGAGAGCCGCGCCTGGGAGACTGCGACGAGAGTGCGGCTCGTTTCTCATCTGTCGCACTCCCCCTCACCTCCCACGCCCCCTGCCCCGCCCCCGAAGGCCAGTGCTCTCGCGCGGCGCTTTCGGGAGAAGTGTCTTGGAGGAGTTCTTAAAACGTTCGGATCGCAATTCTCTCAGAGAATCTGCTTTTGGCGACTGAATGTTTTATATTGGGTGTCGGCGGCGATCTCTGTGCTTTTGTAACAGCGAATTCCTTTTTTAGACGCTGAATCGTCGGAAAAAGCTTTGACGAAATTTTGAGAGACGCCGTGCTGTGCCGCGTCGCGCGCAAAATTCGCTAGCTGGAATTGTGTTTAAGAAGCGGCGGCGGAGCAGAGGAAAATCACACGGCGCTGCAGGCGACGCCTCATAATTACAACACAGAGAGCATTTCCTGAATTAGGTTAATGAACATTAAAGCGGAGCTTCTCACGACGAGCCAGAAAACCGTTTTCTTAATCCAATGGAATACTGAAGCAGACATATCTCGAACATTGCAGACTTCTGTATAGCAACAAGGGCCAGTGTATTCTCTATGCGCTTTTGTTGTTATATTTGGGAGGAAGGGATTTTGCGGTAATTATGTAAATGAATAAATCATTTCCAAATTAATAGAGAAGACATTTGCTTCATGTCACCAAATACTTCTATAAATCTGACTTCTGACATAATAGTTAATACTAATTAATTTAGTTAACATATAGAACACAACGCAAGTACGAACGATGGCAAAATACAAGAGAGGAACGCTGTGAACTCACCACTAATGATAGAATATCGTCCAGCATTCAAGTTTGTGTCATGAAATCAGCATCTTACCTGCAAAATAAGAAAGGAAAAATTATTAAAATACTATAAATATGTCTACAAAATACAGTATAAATATCTGATATATATTCGTCGTTACCGTGTCACAAAGATTAGAACGATTATTACGTCAAATAATATTATTCAACGAACGACCATTAATAAAAAATTCGAATCACGGAATTCTTGTAAGAAAGAAGCGGGATAATGCTGTTGGATACCGGAGTGCCAGACAGCATCTTGAAGTGCCTGTGACTCAGAGGAGGGCGATAAATTTCAAAAATAAAAGTTTACAAGTCGTTGAGGAATGCAATAATATTTGTTCTCACGTAAGGCTTAAATAAACACACAAGCAGACAAACAAGTCCACACAGGTGTGTAACACAACGAGTCTTAAATAAGAATCGTTGCCAAGAGGACACAATACTCCTTTCAAAACTCAGAACCGTTTTTTCTCCTTAACCAACAAGCACGGCGTATTTTACCACCCGCCGTCGGCGCACATTACTTCGACTACAGAAACACCCTCTGCGGATGAGTCCTGGTCGCGAGGCGCTCGCGGCTGGAGGAGGGGAGGGGAGGGGCGGGGCGGTAATAGGCTTACCTGCCGGGAGGAGGTCTTGTGGGTAAATATTTTATTATCCCGGCCAGCGCGTCGGGCAGGGCTTGGGGAGGGGAGCTGGCTGGCCGTGAGCCGACGAACGCCAGACGGCCGACCGGTGAGCGACAACGCGGGGGCGGGGGCGGCGAGGGCGGCCGGGTCGGCGGGGGCGGCGACTGGCAGGGAGCGGCGGGGGCGGCAGGGGGCAACGGGGGGCGGCAGGGCGCAGCGGGGACGGCGAGGGGCGGCGGAGACGGCGTTGGGGGCGGGGCGGCTGAGACGGCGTTGGAGGGGGCGGCGAGGGCAGGGCGGCGGGGGCGGCGAGGGCGGCAGGGGCAGCGGGGGCGGGGGGCGGCGGAACGGCGTTGGGGGCAGGGGGCGGCTGAGACGGCGTTGGGGGGCGGCAGCGGGGTTGGAGGGCGGCGAGGGCGGCAGGGCAGCGGGAGCGGCGAGGGCGGCAGGGGGCAGCGGGGACGGCCGGGGCGGCGGAGACGGCGTTGGGGGCGGGGGCGGCTGAGACGGCGTTGGGGGCGGCGGCAGCGGGGTTGGAGGGCGGCGAGGTCGGCAGGGGCAGCGGGGGGCGGCGAGGGCGGCAGGGGGCAGCGGGACGGGGGCGGCGGAGACGGCGTTGGGGGCGGGGGCGGCTGAGACGGCGTTGGGGGCGGCGGCAGCGGGGTTGGAGGGGGCGGCAGGCGGCAGGGGCAGCGGGGGCAGCGGGCGGCGAGGGCAGCGGGACGGCGGGGGCGGCGGGGCGTTGGGGGGAGGCGGCGGAGATGGCGTTGGGGGCAGGCAGGGGAGGCGGGCCGCGGGATGGGCAGCAAAAGGCGGAGCGGCGAGGTGGGGTCGGAGCCGGCAGGCGAGGGAGCCGGCCTGCTGTGAACGGCTGAACGCCGTGCGGCCGAAAGGTGGACAATGCCGTAGACGTCAGCGAGGGCGGGCGCGATAGAAAAGAGACAGTGCGAAAATATGGACGTTGCTTCCCGGAGTTAATCGACGCGTCTGTCGAGAGAGTTTTGACTTCGACCACGGTCTTTCCTTTCCAGCGGGACGCCTGCTTTATTGTCTCAGAACATGCCTCATGGCGAGAGCTTGTGGGTTACTTGACGTTCTGAGCCTGCCTTTCAGTTCATTTGATTACTTGCAGGTAAAAAAGGAATTAATAGACAAAAATGTACTAGCCTCAAACTTTCTACAGTTCTACTAATTTAACTTTATAATAAGATGGTCATTACATTTTAATATTTTAACACAGTCGTTAAAAATTTCTCAGGGACTCAAAAATGTTTCCAGAGTTAAACAAAGGATTATTATTCAACAGAAAAGAGCAAGTTCAAGATAAGTCATTTCCAAAACACAATTTCATTTTGACACATATTTTCACACCCTTAAAGCTTTCACACTAAATTGACATTAGTTACTAATACATGTTAAAAGTACACCCGTTTTTTGTACCTGATATATGTTTCTCTCGCTAACTCGATTTACTAACACGCTACCGTTTCAATAAACTTTTTAATTATGCTTCACCTATGTTTTGAGACACGAATGTTAGTGCTTCCAGAATGATTTTTTTATTTCATAAAACTGTTGTGGATGCAGTACGTTTTTTTGTGAATTAATCCACGAACCTCTTGGGGACGGAGCTCTCTATGCGTGGACTTCCCACCAAAGACCATTCCCCTCCTAGTGGTCAAGAGGATATGGACGACTTCTAGGCCGTACGAGGAACCAACAAGCTACTCGACCTAAGCGCCTTACGCGCTTACCCTAAGGAGTCGGTTCGCGTATTCACGGAGTCGCCTCTCTTCGATCCATTTGGCGATGGGGGGACATATGAGTGCAGAACGAATCCTCTGTTCCCCACCATCTCCTGTCTGCGGCGACAACCAGAGGTCTTTCGAGGCATCGAAGAAGGTACCTGATCCGATCAAGTGGACGAGCTTTTTTTCATCTTCTTTTGGCTTTCAAGCAAATAAACACAGCCGGATTACACGAGCAAGGGATGGCACGACAAAGTCCCATTTCGTATGCATAGTGCGCCGTGCATTCATGCATAATGCGGGAAACTTTCTCGAGGAATCGGAAGGTGGAGAGCTGTGCTTCTTCGGGTCGCGAAAGAAAGAAATACACCTGCAA
This sequence comes from Teleogryllus occipitalis, assembly GCA_011170035.1. Lineage (NCBI taxonomy): Eukaryota > Metazoa > Arthropoda > Insecta > Orthoptera > Gryllidae > Teleogryllus > Teleogryllus occipitalis. The sequence goes on from BLKR01009650.1 coordinate 56,595, forward strand.
CAGAATCTTTCCAAGCAAAGCACGCTCAGCATTCTTAACGACAAATATTTTACTGAACAGCGGATAGACTAACGATGGTAAAAAGGTAAGATACGAATATTACTATAATCAGATAAAAATACCAGTTATATTTAGTGTTTCAATTGAATATGACTAATAAATAAGGTATAATATAAAAATATGAAATAATGTTTTCTACGAATGAAGCAACAATAAAAATGGTATTGGCGACGATTTTCACCGGTTGTAGTAATCAGTAACAATATGATCAAATAGCTTTGAATTCAACCCTTCATAGAAATGATTCGTAACTTTACACATCGACTCACATTTTTGTGGAATTAGGAAGTTTTAAGTTTCGTAAGTGCATATAGACAAGTGTATTAAGCTTATTTCAATGAATAAAAAGTAACTGGATAATCGTGAATCATGTTCGCGTAAATATGAAGCAATTAAAAAGACAAAAATGAAACGTTTGTGAGAAAACAACATTTCTGCTGACCCAAACAATTCGGTGTTCTAACAATTCCTTCAGAAAATTTAAAATTATAAATTAAAAATATTATCGGAATGAGTCGATAATGAAAGTGTAATATGTTGTACTTACAATCAACAGAAACATTTAATAGAACTTCTACTCTAATTTTCTTATTTTAATCGCTATAAGCTCAAAAATCCTCATCAGTCTAGAATTGCGGTCTCTTAACGAAATACAAAAAGAGCTTTAAAGGCATGTGGCATTTTGAGTTCGCCAACTTACCGGTCGATACGTTCATTCAAAAAGTGAAATTATTCATTGTCATGACAGACGCGTAAAAGAACAAATAACTTGAGATACGATTTTGAATACGTAGTATATTAAATTCTGGTGTGCGTAACCTAGCAAATTATGAGCATTGGTGCTAATCAGTGGTGCTAAAACAGCACGTAATTTCTTGCCCGTATTTTCACGCAAAATTACGCGATCGATTGGCGGGATCGATTGGGGAATATAAATTTTAGAGACAATCGCCTGAACGGTTTCGCTGCCAGCATTGTTCACATACAGACTGACAAGCAGGCAGAGAGGCAGGCAAGCAGACGAACGAACAGCCAGACGTTGTGGCGTTATTCGATTTTTCAGTATCTGGGACCCACAAAACATAGATTCTGGCTACACCAGATGTTGGAGGATATTTTTTTCTAAATTTAGAAACTGGATTTATCCACTTTTTCGTTACCAGGGCCCTGTAATGAGAGTTTTTCTGCCGAAAATTCGCCGTTTTTGCTCCCATCATTACTTAGATTTCTCTTTACTCCGTAGCGAAGTTAAAAGCAAACGAAATGCCAAATTGCCTTCAATTTACAAAACATCAATCGTTTGGTGTGAACACGACTGGAAGATGTATTGTTAACAGTTTACACTATGGTAGAGAAATTCGTGTAATCAAGGCATAAATACTAAAAGAAGACCAGTTCCATATGTGACCACTCGAAATTTACTTTATTAAAATAATAATTTTCATTAACACACATTCTTGCTTTCACAAAAAAAAAACTACGAGGCGTAGTACGGTATTATAATGTCAAATCATCCATAATTTGTTACCCATCTTTTTAATAACTACATCTTTACAATTGTCATCATCATTGATATCTCCGAAACAGTGTACAAGACGCGCACTTTTTATAGTCGTTTTTAAAGAAACAATGTTGTACGTGAGACGGCCACAAATACGATAATGTTGACCGTCCACAGCGAATCCTCGAGGCAGCGATCTTCCTCTTCCCATCGCTCGACCACTCCGCCGCCATGCCCACCTCTCGGCGCCGGCTCTGGGCTGCGCGGCGGAGAGGACTCGGGCGAGCGCAGCGGCCAGCGTGGGCTGGAGCGACTGAGTGGGCAACGGGGGCGGGGGCGGGGCATCGAGCGGGGACAAGCCCGGGCATAAAGCGATTTGTCCGTACTTGCCCCGCGACGACGAGCGGCGGAGGCGAGCGCGGACTCTCCGCGCCCATCCCCTCTCCCTCCCACCCACCCACCCCTGGCGCCCGCTACCCCCTCGGCCCCGCCGCCGCCGCCCCCGCACGGCCTTCGCTCCGCCCACCGAGAAGGGTAATTGTGTTTGTGCGGCTTGTTTGTGAAGAGGGCGGCTGACGGTGGGGATTACGGTCGACGAAAAAAGCCAAGAAAATGAGCAAGGATATAAAATTCAAATAGCAAACCCTTGTAATTCAGTTTGGCAAAAGTAAAAAAAAAAGAAGGAAAGAGAGAGAGAAGGGTTGTGAGTAGTATTAAGGATCGCCCGCTCCGCGTCCATCTCGCTCTTTCCTTCCCTCCCTTCCTCTCCGCCTTAACCCATTGATTGTTCTTCTCGAGCGGACTAAACAAACCTTGCCCTTTCCAGCCCGACCCCAGCTCTCCGCCGCCTCCCGTTCCTACTCCTCCACCTCCTCCTTCCCGCTTCCATTTGATTTTCTCGTATTTCCATCCCTTCGCCCTGCCTTTTCATTATAAAGTTGAACGGGCAGGAATAGAAGACGAATTTATGAGCGAAGGGGTGTCCTTTATTCCGCGATGGGCTAATTTATTAGGCACAGACGGCGCGCGCCGGTCCCTGCTCGACGCAGTGCCGCCCCGCTCCGCCCCCGCCTTCGCCTCCGCCCCGTCACCGTCGCCGCCGCCGCCTTTTCTAAAGCCAGCCCGCGCTACCTGCGGTCGGAGCGCCGCGCCGTTCCCTGGGTCGGTGGGTCGCTCAGAGATATCGATTCTCGAACTGGGACGGAGAGCCCGGCCGCCCCGACGCGCACCGGTTGCGGCGGAGGTAGCGGTGGAGGACGCCGAGGAGATTAGGTTGCTGCTTAGGTTGCTGCTTAAGTGACGGGTGTACTTATAGAAGGTATTATATTGATAGAGAAAACGTGGGAGGTTATGGAAGTACATTCTAATAGTGAAAATTAAAACGATAGAGGCGGCAACGTCATACAACAGTGTGATGGCACTGATGGAAGAGGAATAGTAGTACTGGCGCCGATTATTATCACTATTCACCGACAGATGTTGGAGATGACCTTGGTGATACAGGGATGACGGTCATGGGGTGTAATAGTGATGGTGGAGTAGCGGTCATGGTAGTTGAGGTTGAGGTGTCTGTCAAAACAGTAGTTATATTCTGCGATTTTTTGAGAGCTGCCTCTGGAAGGTCATCAGCTGTTACAAAGCCATCCGATTCGGCGTTCAACCTTCCGATTGGATGACACCGTAACAGCTGATTTACGTCAGAGGCAGCAATAAATAAATCCAAGTACAGTGGAGTTGACGAATATGGTCGCAATACAATACTACTACGGTGGACATGAATGCATTTAATAGCGACTATACATGGCGGTAGTCGGAACAAGAAATAACAGTTTGGGGGAGAAGCGGTGAGATATTGATGACAGACTCACATCCACTGACGAAAATTGTTGTGAATGAGATTGAATATAGATAGAACACAATGCTACTTCCTCTGAAAGGTAGATTTACGCGCGGTAGTATTTCTAGTGGACGAGTGTAACGAAGTCTCATTAGGTGAGCAGATGTATGAAGAATATTCCAGAAGCCTAAAATATATCAAATGGAAAATATGTAAAATATCCTTAAAATCCTTTTTTTTTATAGTTACGTTTGTTCGAATATCATAACGCCTAGAGGCAAAATGCTCCGGTATTACCTATTTTTCTACTGTACGGCTCTACCTTTATCATTTAGATCACAATATTTGCTAAATTCATGTTATCTGAATATCTCAAACACACTGCTTTACAATATATTGAACATAGATACCCAATGTCGCCACCATCCGCATATGTAATTGGAAGCAGATAGTTCTAGCAGCAGGTAGAACTCGCCACCCGTCGGAAGCAGAGCGAGCGCGGGGCAGTTAACTCAAAGCATCGGTCGCGCTGGCGGCGCTCGGGTTTCTGCGGTCGATGGGGCTCGATATGACGACCGCAGAGCACGCGACGTGACAGATCTCCGCGTTCCATCGACGCAGCAAGCTCTGGACCCGCAGCGCATCTGCAGGCCATGTGATCCAATGGCAGGTGATGTGACTAAAGGGACGGTGAGATCTGAGATAAATGTAAAATACTGTGCCCAGACTAATGTTCACAATACGTTGCATTGTTTGGATCTTCAGAGTGCAAACAAAGATATTCTGTGATGTGGAGTTCCCAAAATTTTGAACACGTATGGCCCATGACCAGGTGGCAATGTAATATCGGAACCAAATTACACAAAAGAAAGAGCACTATTATACTGACGGTTGTTATTTCTAAAGTTTTTTGATGTGTCATCATCTCCTATAAGCAACTTTGATTTCTTCTAGCATATTGCTCGAAGGTAAACTTATTTCCCCATTTAAGCAACACACAGTAAACTGGTTTTCGGAATTTCTTTCACATGGGAAGTACAAATCAGAACAAAACTGACATTTTATAGACAACGACCCAACAGAAAACGAAATGACTTCACTATCACGACACCTACGCTGCCTTTCTCTTTCTCTGTGTTAATGTAGGATTGTGTCTTTTCGGGTGCGTGGGCAAGGATTCAGAATTCGACATAACTTGTACACAACTTCACTACTTCAGTACAACCGAGCAAAACTCACTGTCCGAATGTTCTCTACAAAATACACCACAAAAGCAAATACATGCAAACTATCCACACCACAATGTAATTATTACACTGAAACATAACCTTGACGAATTGTAAACAAATCTCAACAATCAAAATAAAGCATCAAGCAGCGCCACCATGAAGCAGTCACTCTTTGGAAAAAAAATTGACTATTGATAAACATACTATTTAAGAATGATTTAATTAATTAATTAATTTACACCATAAATGTTGGTGAATCAACACAAACAATATATGATAACACGTCTAGGGATCGCATTCTTTCATTTAAAGGAAAAAATACTACAATCGGTTTAGTAGAAGCTCTAAACAAAGCCATGGCAGAATACCTTATTCTTTTAAATATATATATATATATATATATATATATATATATATATATATATATATATATAATATAGATATAGATTGAGGGAGATTCAACAATAAATAATTATAAAATAATTGAAGAACAACGCGTTGTAATGATGAACGTAAACAATCTTAGTGTAAATGACTTGAAGTTGCAGAAATGTCATCTCAGGTAGAGGTAAAAATCAACACAGTTTGAAGAAAAAGAACAATAGACTTAATTAATAGAATTACAAACATTCATTGAAGTTTTCCTAATTCCATTCTCAATGAAGAGGAATACTATTAAAAATTCAAAATGGTTGAACCGAATCTATATCAAAGACAATTGAAATATAAGGGATCAGTTTCCTCCCACATTCCTGCCTTATTCGTAAAATGAAGAGAGGTTACTAGAAATCCATAGTATGGCGATTAAAGATGTAGCATTAATCAATTAGAAACGACAATAAACTAAATTTTTCAAAGGAAACTTCAAACTTCATACAATAGTCATTTCATGGTTTCGCCCGGAAACCACCATCGCATAAACAGATACCCCGACCTCGCCGCACATCGTTCAGAAACTTCCTTCAAAGAAGCGCTCGCGACGGGCGCACAGCTTCCAAAAGAAACAAGAGTGGCGACGTCGTAAAACGCAGTGAAGAAACGCGCAAACCAAATCAGCGCGTAGTCGAGCGAGACCTCTCAGCACACAGCAATGACTAGCCGGGGGCACGGGTTCGTTTGCTCCGGCGCGGCGGGGCGGGGCGGGGCGGGGCGGGGCGGGACGGGGCGGGGCGGGGCGCGGTGAGGCGCGGCGGAGCGCGGCGGAGCGCGGCGGAGCGCGACGGAACGGAGCGGGGCGGGGCGGAGCGGAGCGGGGCGGGGCGGAGCGGGGCGGGGCAGGGCGGGGCGGGGCGGGGCGGGGCGGCGCAGGGCGGGACGGGGCGCGGCGCGGCGGGACGCGGTGGGGCGCGACGCGGTGGGGCGCGACGCGGTGGGGCGCGGCGGGGTGGGGCGCGGCGGGGTGGGGGAGGGGAGCGGCGTGGCGGAGGAAAGGAAGGAAAGAAAAGCGTGGCCGGGCGCTGTGGCGTGCGGGGGAGTCGATCCGCGGCCCGCGGGCGGCGCGGCGCGGCGCGGCGCGGCGCGGCGCGGCGCGGTGCGGCGAAGCGCCAGGCGCTCCAATCTGCCGCGCCGCGCGTGCCCCGCGTGGGAAGAGACGAGCTGACGCCGCGCGATGTTCCCAGCAGCGGAAAGAAACTAGAGCTGCATTCTTTTTCCATTTCTCCCTCTTTCTCCTTTTTTTATTTTGTTTTACTTGTACTTCTCTACCTTCATCCTCCTTCCTCCTTCAGATGTTCCTTTTCTTCTTCTTGCCATCGTTCTTCTTACTCACCGTTAGCTGTACTCTTGTTTTACTTCTTCTCCATCTTACGCTCCTTCCTCGAAATCTTCCTTTTATTCTTCTTCTTCGTCTCCTTCTTTTTGTTCTTCTTACTCATCGTGTTCTCTTCTGCGTTTGCTCATTGTTCTGTTTCAGAAATTAACGCTTAATTGCATGTATATAATTTCAGCATCTCTTAAATCAATTTCTTTCCAGTGACGAATTATTCATTACATAATCACCATTACGATACCATCATCTTCTAAACGTATGTTTCGATTACAATAGAGTGCGGAAAATAGAACTCTATGGATCTTGAAATTTGAGACGACAATTTGTTCTGAAACTATCGTTTGTCCTTGACCTCCTATTTTATTGCCAGTGATTGGAATGTTAATGGCATCTTCCGGGTCGCAATGGCTCTGCTCTATCTCAGGAAGCTTCCGAAAGGAGAGGTCAGGGACAGGAAAGAGGTGACGAGGGGAGGGCTTGCCGCAGGCTGTCGGAACGACCGCAGTGATGCACCGCAACATCCCGCAACGGCAGCCCGGCGAATCTCCAACGACACATCGCAGTCGCCACCAACCGCGCCACCGCCGTCCCCCTCCTCTCCTGCATTTGCCCCGGCTTCTATCCTAGCCGCCGCATACCACCTCGATCACCACCATCATCACCACTACCGCGCCCGCCCCTTCTCTCCAGCATTTGCCCCTGTTATTTTTTTTTTTAATTCTTAAGGTCGCTTTTAACTGCTCGGTCACATAGCGACCATTGTGACACTTAACATTAGAGTAACTGTAAAGGGAACACGTAAGGATAATACGAACACATACAAACATTCGTGGCCGAGGTGGGATTCGAACCCGCGACCCTTCTAGCAGGGGCAACTACGGCCCTTCAGTATTAGCGATCTCTGCTATCTAGGCCGGCTGTCCCAGTTTTCATATTAGCCACAACCTACCGCCCTCATTACCACCTGCCACTACTCCCATCGTCACCATCACAGTCTCTGGCACACTTACCGTCGCCGCCGCTGCCGCTCCCTCCGCCGCCATCGCTGCACGTTCGCCGCGCGCCCTAAGCGGGCTAATTGTGCCATTTCCGGATCCGGGCTCTCCGCACTCGCCGCTGCGACCGTCCCCGTCCCCGTCCCAGTCCCCGCCACCAACTTCCAGCCTCCTCACCCAGCGCCGGGGTTCGCAACCAGAGCACGTCAGCAGACGAATCGTCCCCGGAGGCGGAACAGCCGCCGTTGCTTCCGGTAGGACTGCCAACTTGCGCGAGCGCGCGCAGCAAAACCTCAGACGTGCAGCGGAATTTTGACTGCGCTGTTGGAGAGTTTCGGCGCTCCGCCGGTGGAAGTGAAGATGTTCAACCGCGCAAGGCTTACGCCCCCGCGCGAAGTCAGGGATTGAAGCCACAGAAACTAGCAGCACAAGCCACAACTCGAAGAGCCGACAATTACAGGCCATGCACGAGGACATTTGTTCCATAATCCGTAGCACTAGAGATAAATGCAAGAGCTTTATTTTTTACCCTTTTTTGCATTTTTGAACTCAGTCTGAGAGGCGTGTGTAATGTTGAACGTATTTAAGAATTGTTTCTGTGGAACGTGATTCTAATTCTCGACCTTCTTCCTCAGAGTAATAAAACTCATCATATGCATTCCAGAACGTGATATAAAATTAACATTTGAAATATAAGATTTTTTCTCTAAAAAATGAAAACATGCAGGCTGGATGAAAAAGTAAGGTTAGATTACCTTGAACCCAGGGTTACGCGAATAAGCCCGACATATCAAAGATACATGTCGAGAATCAAATATTTTTATGTGCAAGAGTTAAATACATTTAAAAGATTTTCTATCAAGAGACACCATTATCAAACAATATTTTGACACCACACTAGAATGTTTTTGGTTATATCGTAGAAATTAGTCAAAAGAATATTGCCCCTTAAATACATCTGCTTCATCTACATTCTACTCGGCAAGCGTCGCAAGTTCAGTTTATCTCTCATATTTTTACACACTCATTTTAACTCGACATATGTTTCAGCCAGGCGTGACAAAATTAAAAACTAATACAGCGTTTAAAGGAAATGCTTCAAAAATCAAAATTGTGGAATACGATTTAATACTTTACATAAAGAATTATGAATTTTAAAGTAACTTCACTGCTTTCCAATGCCCACACGTTTTCCTAGAACACATGACGCATCGCAATTAAAGATTCTGTCCTCGAGCCGAGACAGTTCCAGGAATTCTTCGAACAAACCTTGGTCGACCCTCCCACGCACTGACAGCGTCCCGTCACACCCATCAAAGCATCGTGCATCCGAGGACGAGGCACAGCTCGCGCGGTCCGTCGCCGGCCACGACGCGACGTCGAGCGGCAGCCAGCGATAACCATAGTCCCCGCCCCCCTTCGCCCTCCCCGCTCGCGGAGCCCTGCGAACCGGTCGGCGGCGGCGGCGGACGCGCGCGCCCCGGTAATAGCACTTGCCAGTAATTTGGGTCGCGACCGAACAAGACGGCGCATTACGCGATGACGTATGCGCGTAATTATGCCATTAGGGCGGATCAGGCGGCTTACGGCGGCGCGCGGGCGCGTCCGCCGCCCGTCCACGGCCCTTCGCCCTCAGTCTTTCGCTCTCCGCCCCCACCGCCCCCTCGCGACCCCACGCCCCCTTCCTCATTTCGTTCGTAGTTCTCCTTCCTCCGTCGTCCACCTTGTACCCATTGTCCTCCATCTTCCCACTTGCGTCCACCCTCCACAGTCCTCCACCACACACTGTGCTCCCATCGTCCTCTTCAGGTCATCCCCCCACCCATTCACACACTTTCGTGCATCCACCCCCACCATCCCCCCCTTTCTCCTCGCGATCCCACTTCTCTTCCTCACTCCGCTCTTAGTTCTCCTCCTTCCGTCCTCCACCTTCCACCTTCCGTCCTTCAGCTACTGCCCTCCATCACATCCTCTGTTCCCATCGCCTTTCTCCGGTCCACACTTTTCTCCCTCTGCCCCCACCATTCCCCTCTACACTCCTCGCGATTCCATTTCTCTTCCTCACTCCGCTCTTAGTTCTCCTCCCTCCGTTCTCCACCTTCCGTACACCATCCATACTCTTCGACTACATCCTCTATACCCATCGCCCTCATCAGGTCCTCCCCCCCATCCACTCGCAGACTTTCCTCCCTCCACCCCACCATCTCCCTCTTTCCCCTCCTCGCGATACCACTTTCCTTCCCTCCTTCCGTTTTTAGTTCGCCTCCCTCCGTCCTCCACTTTCCACCTTTCGTCCTCCAGCCACTGTCCTCCACCACATCCTCTGCACCCAACGCCCACACCTCCCCCCTACTCTTTCATACACTTTCCTCACTCCACCTCCACCATCACCCTCTCTCGTCCCCGCGATCCCACTTCCCATTCTCTCTTCATTCTACTTCTTCAGTTCTACTTCCTCTGTCCTCCCGTTTTTATCCATCGTTCTTCACTTTCCACCTTCCGCCCTCCACCCACTGTTCACCACCGCATTCTCTGTAGCCATCGCCGTCCTTCGAATCACTCACTTTTCTCCCTCTCTCCTCCTCGCGATCCCACTTCCCTTCCCTCCTTCCGCTCTTAGTTCTCCTCCCTCCACCTTCCATCTTCCGTCCTCCCACACACCCTCTGTACCCTGACCCTCCTCCCTCCGCCCTCAGCGCGTCGATCGGACGCGAAGCGCGCGCGGATGGCGCCGCGACCTCCCCTCCGCCCACGACTGTCCTCCGGGAATATCCTCACTGGAGGCTCATTCAAGTCCCTGGAGGAACATTATTCAAAGATTTATGAGAGCGGCAAGGTAGAAATATCTACCGGTGTAATCTAACCTCTGGGGATGCCCTACCGGAAGCATAAAATTAAGTTGACAAGAAAATACGAACAGTGAAGGGAGTTGGTACAATCGCTCTAAATGATATTCGATGTTTTCGCAGTAGAAAGAGAAGGAAAACGTAATTGAAGCTATTCATTAGAGAAACGACAGAGTCGTAATCAGTACCAACACAATATGAGTAATTAAATTGTTAATACACAATGAGGAATAAATTCAAATAAATACTGTCAGATGTGAGAACTAACTTACCTTATCGTAGTGGACATTCCGTTTCCTCTTGTATATATACAATTATATTTACAATTGGTGTACTTAGTAACAATTGAAACATAGCTACTACACCGCAATTCAATAGAATCAAACAGCAGAGACGACACATATCAGCGTCAACAAATTTGAATCGGATAAGAATCCTAATTAAGGAGTTGAGATTAAGGAAAACAAATTGGAGGATACAAGGGCAAGAATAATCGAAGAAGCCGGAGAGAACAAATCACAGAAGGCAAAAAAGAACCTACGAAATAGAAAAGATGATTAAATGTAGAAACACTAAGCCCCTAAAGATCAAATGTCAGTAGTTCTTAAGAAAGCTCCGGAGCCTGACAGATACTCTCTGGATCGCCCATTCCCTTAAAAGCGAACTGTTATTTCGCGAACACTGTGCAAGGAGCGATAACAAAACGTCGACCAGTTGCCGAGGGGTCGCCTGCAAAGAAGGTCTGTCTCGCAGTGACATGTCTAGTACGCGAGGTGGGGGCGGGGGCTTCAAATCAGCAAGCATCCGAGGGAGACGGGCCTAATCAGAGCTACCGGAGGTAAGTCGACAGGGCTGCCACCGCCGCCATCGCCACCGCCGCCACCGCCGCCGCCGCCGCCGCCGCCGCCGCCGCCGCCGCCGCCCCCGCCGCCGCTGCCGCCGCCGCCCCCTCGGGCCTCGGCCGAAGGCCTTCAAACGGCCGCCCCCTCCGGGCAGCAGCATTGGGGCGTCCGCCTTGTGAAGCCCGGAGCCCCGTCACAGAAGGGAGCCGCTGTGTGCGCGTGCGGGGGTGCTGGTTGGCCCCGAGCGCTACGTTCGCCGCCCCTGGGGGACGGGTCAGCGCGACTATTCGGCTAGACGGGGCGGCGAGCGGCGGGGCTATTATTGCAAATTGGAAGGCGCCGGGCGCGGGAAGGTGCTGGTGCTGCAGCGGGGATTGAAATGGAACAGTAGAGGGGGGCGCGGGTGTAGCGGGGTAACAGCAAAGCGGGGCTCCGCGGAGGCGGGATCTGGAAGGGTGGTGTCGACGGAAACTCACGGCAGCGAAGTTACAGGGTAGTGGGGTTGATTAGTCGGCGTCTGTGAAGAGTGACTCGAAGGCGAGGTAGGACGGGTAGCATGCCGGTGGGGAGCAGACGGTGAGGAGTTGGCGCTTTGATGTGGGTAGGATGGCATGATGGTGATGAGGGAAATGATGAATTGTCGAGGTGAAGAGATGGCGATCAAGTAAGGTAGCGTGGTGACGAGGTAGGGAGGTGGGGAGCTGGCCGAGTATAGTGGTGAAGAAGGCGAGGTAAGAAGGCGTGTGGTGGCGACGAGGCGCGGTGACGAGAAAGATAGGTTGAGAATGTTGGAGAGAAAAGACAAAGTGCGCGAGCAGGCGAGGTGTCGAGAAACGAGATGGCAGTTGACGGGGCAACGGATTGACGCGGTATAAACGCAGTGTAGCGAAAGCGAACCGAAGCGAGGTGGCGTGGTGGATAGAAGATGAAGTGCACAGGTGGCGAGAAAGGGGGAGAAAAAAAACGTTGAATGGGAAAGCAAAGCGAGAGCGAGAAAGTGGGAAGTCGAACAAAGGCATAAGCGCGTTGGTACCGTACACGAGAGGAGGCGAGGGTAGCGCAGCTCCCATTTGGCAGGGCACGGTGGGACGGCGCTGTTGCGAGGCGGGTGAGCAGAAAGGCCTCAACGGCCGGGCGGGAAGCAACTCCAGCTCGAGGCAGCGGGGGTTGCGGCACCGCGGCAGCGCGCGCGGGCGGGCGGGCGCGCACGGAGGCGCTGAATAGGCGGCACCCCTCCCTCCTTCGCCTCCAGCGACTCGCTGGACCTGATTTTATTGAAATCCTCCTCGGGGCGCGGCCAGGAAGCGAGGGGCGCGCTCGCCAGAGGGAGGGGAGGGGGGGAGGGCGCTGAGGGCGCGGGGGAGTCGACGCTGTTTTCCTATCGCAGCTGCCCCTCAGCAAACAGAGCGACGCTGCCAATAACGCCGTGTCCGGCGCTGTAACGGCGAGGGGGGAAGACGCTGCCCGCGAGGTGGCGGCCAGGGCGACGGAGATTCGGCTGCAGGCGCATCCAATGGCGGACAATAGCAAAGTTTACGTGAAGCGAGCTCTGTGATGCAAGACGTGATTTAGACACATACAAAAATACTCTCACAATTTTGTTCACGTCGGAAACTTAAATGTTTGAGTATGGACAGAGAAATTTCGACTCTTAAGAACGTAACCTATGATCCTAGAATCGAAAGAGGAATAGGAAAAGAACAAAACAATGTCAACATTTCATCATATTAGCAAACGCAGACGGACACATATCTGCACATATCTAATACATCAAAAACACACAGTTCAGACTAAACATGAACAGAAAAAAATTAAAGAAACATATAAAAACCCGTTGTTCGTACAACGAAATGTTATTTCTCCAAGAAGTTATTTCCTTTCTAAACATCGGAGACATTTAAATCGAATCGATATGTATCAGATGGGAAAACACTAAAGTACAATTAGAAACTCCAGACTGAACAAAATCTCAGCCAAAAATAAAATCAACGGAAACACGCAAACTCGTTGGGAAACGAAGTCGAAGTCTGCAGGCACAACAGGGCCGAAAGGAGGAGCTCCCCAGAGAGGGCGTCGGGATTCGACCTCCCTCAAGAGAGCGCCGGGGGGCGGGGCGGGGGGGAGAGGACGAGTGTTTGCGGGTCGGAGCGCGTGGTCGCAGAAGTGGGCGCGGGCGGCGGGTCCTAGGGGGGCAGCCACCAGCGCCGAATTAATTTGGGCCGGGTCGCGATAGGAATACCATTAGCAGTGCGTCCGCAGCGGCACCTCTGCTGTACAGTGGTCAATTTTGGCTTCGCAGATGGGCAAAAATGGGGAAACGAAATGTGGTCTAGAGACATAAAAAGCTGTAGTGGACTCTCGAAGGACTCAAAAAATAAGAAATGGGCAAGATCGCTTGTCAATCAAATCATGAAATGATCTGCTAAGACTTCTAACTGATTAGAGAATAGTCCTGGAAGGACATTGGAGGACTTTTTCGAAGCGAGAACAGGGAGTTCTCAACGTCTACGGATTTTATGTAGTGTTCCGTAATAGATAGTTGAAATAATGCAGCTATGCTTGGTGTTCAGGTTTGCATTATAACTATAAAACTTAATTGGTCAAATACTAATAATAGTCAGATCAGGGTCACAAAAAGTCTGCATATGCTTGTAACAAGTTTTGTACCTCAGCTTCTAGGTCAAGGACTGTAATCGAGTGGAGGTTTTTCGTCCAGTTTCCCTGATCCTATAGGCTAATGCTGAGATGGTTCCTTTTGATTTACTTCTGAGAATAAATTAACTTATGGGAATGCTGATGAGGTGTGGTTGACGTAATTAAATTATGAAATAAATGAAGTCATCTTCGTCAACATAAATGAATTTTACCGGGAGAGGTGGCTCAGTGCATCAACTGATGTCACTGCAGTACCTCTGAGCGGGACGCCCTAGGTTCGATTCTCGACAGTGGTGGCTTGTCAGCTAAGTCGAATTCAGTCGTGGTCTGGAGGAGAATTCTAGAAGCCGGCTGCTCCGATAGGTAGTTTTCTGTGATTTCTCCGATCAACACCAGGCGAAAGCTGAAGCAGTACCCTTACATACGGGCCATGGATCGCGCGCGATCTTCCCTTCCTCTTCCTTGTCCTATCCTGACCCCTTACACACACACACACACACACACACACACACACTAACATGCACTACACTACTACACATGCCGGGAGACCGGTCGGGAGCTTTGAGCTTGTCCCGGCTGGAGCGGTGTCACGCGCGGGAAGATGCCTGGTTGAGGGAAACCCCGCTAGACGACGGTAGTTCGACTCCAGATCTCGCCATCTAGCGGGGGAACATCACCGCTACCTTCGAATGAAAAACGTACGCTACACTTACGGGACTAATGACCTCAGTAGTTGACGAAGCCGGAATCAGTAACATCCAACCAAATACTTAATGGATTTATTCAGAGTGTTGACTTCCAACGGCATTGTCGTTATCATCAGTCTACAGATAATAGAAGAATAAAATACAAAATAAGATATTACAAATAATACAATTAATAAACGTATTGAAACAATTTCAATTATTCACTATTATATTTCAAAATTATTCGTCGCCCCTACGAGACGTAAAACACGAACTTCCTTATAAGGCTGTGTAGGAACATTGTAAACTCGATAACACAGAGTTTTGAAAATGGTTTTCATTATTCATATAATGACTTTCAAAAATTGCATACACTACTATTGTTTATTCGTAGCAGGTTACGATTCGCTACGAACTACGTGGAATTCACTTAGTACTTTCCATTGCACAAATAAAAGAGTTAAAACAACTTCTGAACATAGTTTTTACGTGTAATAATGGACTTAATGAAGCATAATTATTTTTAAATTTATATCTACCTGTTCAGTATACATGCTTTCCAGGGATTGTAAATATACTAGTTCCTATTACATTTAGAATGCACTGCAAAAGTAGACAAATCTCCACTAAATTTTTTATCTTTTTTTCGTTCAAAAGGTGAGTTTATTACTGATTAATCTTCGAGCTTCTTTTAATAACGCTACTGATTCCTATAGATGGACAGAGAGGCACAGACATTTTCAAAGATCAAATTTTTCGATATCATAGATCCTCAAAACGAGGATTTCCATTAAATCTCGATATCAATTCTTGCCAGCATTACATAACTCTCTCAATGTTGTTAATGTGGTAACGGCTGATATCTGAACCTGGTTAATTCACGAATTAGCGGAATAATGTTCACATTATCCGTGGATAAAGTCCTAAGACAGAACAGCTTCAAAACATACTTTGTACTTTCCCCGCATGGGTAGGTGAATTATGTCAGAGTGACAAGAAACAGCAGCTACGTGATAAACAGAAATGAAATGCTAGTGGGAAATGTTGTATGACCAATGAGAGACAAGATAAGTAGTTTCGAATTCGAACGAAGTAAGGATTTTACCTTAAATAAGCCCAAAGGGGGGAAAAATTAAAAATTAAAAAAACAAAAGTTTTTGGCCCTGGATCGTTTTTGGGTTTCGCCCCACTGCACCCTTTTTGGAACGTCGCGGAGGCCGCAATTAAGACCGCGTCTTTATAGAGGCCTCGCGCTCACCGCGGCCGCGACCTCGAGCTGCGGCGGCAGGAAAACGGCGCACTTTTATGCTTCAATATAAGGTGCGCCGTGGAGGTGCGCGCCCGAGCGGCGGCGTGGTCGTCACGATCCACGTGTCGTAAAACTCCGTAATTATATTTTATGGGGGCGTTAGCCCACGGGACACTATTTAGGACAAGTAGCGGCGGAACCGTACGTTTATACGTCTAGCGTTTTAAACGATCGTAAATGAAATTTGGAACCAAAGTACTCGGAATCATTGGAAACTTGTCTGTAAACGTTTCTACAAAGTTGCGAGAACTAATCAACTTGTGCGTTATGTGTTAATAGAGAATAGATTTTAAGAGAAGAGTTATGGACAGTAAGTAATGTAGCACAATGGCCATAGCTGTGACGTGCTGATTACACCTAATGCATTAAACAGGCAAATATAAGTTCTAACTAGGAAAACTTTTTCACTTGGTTTAATTGAAATAGATAAATTTTCTCAATTAAACTTCATCAAAGTCGTTTGTCATGAACACGAAAAGAATGTAACAACAGCCCATCACGCACGCATAACACCTACTGCTTTCGTCCTTAAGCCATTCACGACAGAAAGACAAAGCAAGGGATGTCACAAACGTTCTTATGACACAGTGCGCGGTCGATAGCGGAGTCGATCGGAACCACCCGACGCAGTCCCAGCACAAACAAGTGCGAGCGAGCGAGCGAGCGAGCGCGCGCCGCCTCTGTTGCTTTAACCTTTGCACCCGGCGCGTGTGTTTGCGCGCTGTCAGTCCGCTCCGCCATGAGACCGCTCCGGAAAAAGTGTTACAATCCCATGCCGCAACAGCCACACACTCACCCACAGACAAGGCGCTGAAAAAGCAGAGTGACCACACCAACAGATAACTGTCCACAAGCTTCGTATCAGTCAACAAACAATTCAGTGCAAATCTAAATATCCTTCGGCGTGGTATCGTTCCTGGGCTGAACGAGAATGCTGGGAGAAGTGCGTGGTAGAAAACAAAATGAAACAATTCTGTTTATCAAATATTATGTTTTTATTGTGAGTTTATGATATTTTACACGTTTCTAAGCAAAGGGGAACATTACGAAATAAATAAACCTCAAATAAAAAATGATAAAACTAAAAAACCAATAATTCTCAAACTCATTAAGAGATAGTCTACAATGATATTGCATGTCAAATCCATTGCTTAAGATTTTCACTACTAATAATACAAAACAATTTGAGAAAATTACATTCCTATTGAAATTGTACTCCTCCAATATTGCCTTTCTTTAACTTAAATAAATCTCCATTAATAAATAATCTTGGAACAATTTATCTTCATTATCTGTACAGACGTAGCATGCATATCGGCGGTTTCGATAAACTATTTCCATCAAATCGAAATTCCTGCATTCGTAACCAAAATTAGAACTTCCGAAATAACTGCGGAAAAGCACAACCGAGGAAATACAGCGTGATGCGACAGAATCGCGAAGGCAACATCGCCGTTGTCACCACTCCCGCCACCGCCGCCCGACCCGACGAGAGGTCGCGGCTCGCGGCCGCTTCGGGTCGGTGTCACAGCTCGTAGCTCGTAGCTAGCACCAGGAAGCACGAGAATTTAAATTATGGGACGCGACAAGACATGCCATCTGATATAGAAGTTCAATTTAAAGTTTCAAGGATTTGAAGCGCACGTCCGCACGAGGTCGCGGCGGAAACTACAACGATGCGGAAGGAGAACGAGCGCAGGCGGAGGACGAAGAGTAGGAAGGGCAACGGCAGAAGGGGTGCGGGGCAGGCCAAATATAGGACAAGGTAGATGGAGACGGAGAAGAACCTGATCATGTGGCAGAGGTGGCTGGAATGGAAGAGAAACGCCAAAACTTCCCCCAAAAAATGAAGCGACTAAAAAAATTGAGGAACGAGGAAAAGAACTAAGAGTATAACTAGATAGAGAGGTTGAGAGGAAAAGGAGAATAACCTGGGAAGAACTAAGAGAAACTAATGATTAGATCATAGGGAAGAGATGTAGTGGTCAGATAGGAGAAAATAAAGACTGTACAAAAAATAGCGACGGAAGGGGTGCATGGGATGGAGTAATGGAGTACATGGTGCAACGACTGGGAGAGAAAAGACTGAGAAAACCGACAAACTAAATCTAAGAGACGCAATGCAGAAAACAATCAGTACAGACGACGAGGACAGCAGCAGATGCACACAGATGGCACGGTATGAGAAGCACAATGGACGCGGCTGCCAGTCCGCCGAGCGATGGCAACTCCAGACTCATCACATGACGACAAGCGCCCAAGGGGGAGGAGACGGAGAAGGGGGCTGCAGGATGCGGACGTGCGGGGGCGGCTTCGCGTGCAGAAATGGCGAACTCCGCGATGGCGACAAGCAACGCGGGAAGCGACGCGGCGCAGAGTTTAACTGAGTCGCAAAGGTCGCAAACGCCGAAACGCGAGACACACGAGTCTCGTCTTCCGTGTGGCTCGAAGGAAACAAGCTACAGATTGCCAGACAACAGTGGGGCGGAGCATTATATCTATCGCATTGTTTTTAGTCTGAAAAAAAAAAAACATTTTCTGGGCAAATAATAATTGCATTGAAACTTTCCCACGAGCTTGGTTCGAGGTAAAGACATAATTTTCGTGCAGATAAAGTTAACTAGACCTCTGCATTTCGGAGCCGCAATGTAATGAGAATCATACGGTTATTTACCTGATAATTCGATAGATATTGGGATCTAAGAACAGAAACAAAAGATAAAAGAAGAATGCCGTTTTCTTCCAATGCATTTACGATCCAACGACCTAAAAGAAGCTGTGATAATCTTAGCCGTTTTTCCAATAATGGTTACGAATTCTTACAATTCACTGCTATTTCATTCAACTTTTCTCCTATTTCCGACGCTCCCTTTATATATTCATACACTTTAAAACTACTTTTGTATCTATAAATTTGTCAATTTGAATGTTATTTTTGCAATTATGATTTCGGAACTTGCAATTTTCACTCCTAAAATAACTTAAATAAGTACGGACACGAGTTGGATCTGAACAGGAAAAACATCCCGTTAAAATCGGCTTGTGAAATAATAATAATAATAATAATAATAATAATAATAATAATAATAATAATAATAATAATAATAATAATAATAATAATAATAATGGGTAGAAAATTACACCTGTCACAGTAGAAGAATGTGATGTTCACTTTAAACATGAAGGATCCTGAGGAACGGAACAGTTGAAGTGTTCATAAAGGGATAGGAAAGACACGTGACAGGTGACATACGAATGATTCATCACCTCCGAGTAAACGATTCAGCAGTCTGATCAGTACATAAAGCACTTACAGCTCGTTCACTAGCAACAGACGTGGACATGAATCGAGTAAACGATGCAAACAGGTTCACATTGGATTCTATCTCAATCGTAACGCTCTCGAAGTGACTTATTCACGATAGCGGCGGCATCAAAACGACAGTTAAGCCACTCGGAGCGTCATCGGCACAGTTCACTCTTCAGCAGAGTGACACTCGCGCCGAGATGGAAACCCCAATCGATGACGCCCAGCGGCGGATGAAGGTGGGGGGGGGGGGGGCACGAAACGGCTGGTCAGGGCCTTTCAGTCATCCCGCAGGCCTCTCGCTCCGCAGTTCAGCTGTCCGTCTACTCCCCCTCTCAACCTCCCCCTTCCCCATCCGTCCGTTCGCTCACCTCGCACAACCATTCAGTCGCAATTCTCCCAACTGCTTCTCTGCTACCCCGTTCGCTCTCCTTGGCGCCCGCTCGCCATTGCATCGTGTCGCCCGCCTGCCACGCCCACTCGCGCCCTCCCTCCGATCCGTCACCGGTTGGGGCGTGCCTCGGCAAACTACGCTGCAGCAGACAGCAATAACACGCCCCGAGGTGGCTACGCTTGCGATGAGGGAGACAAACCACATGGATGGGCCGAAGGTTTGTATGATAAAACACGAACGATCAGAGGAGGTAGCGAAGATGAAGCCGATACAAATCTGCGGTGATGGTAAGCATGTACCTTTTGATGACGGTGGGACGACTTCACAAAGAGAGGGAGGAACACACGTAAATGAAAGGGGAGAATGTAAGTGAATAGATGGGGGTAGAAGAGATGGTAGAAGACAATAAGTGTCTACGAACAATATGCACTATGACAATATGTAAAATCGCGGGAAACCTCTTAACTAAACCAACACAACGAATCGTGGCCGTTTGCCGGATACTCATTAATGGTCATCGGTATGTATAAATTCACAACTGATAACAGCAAAACTGTATTTGTGAAAAAGGTAGAAGACAGTAGAAGCGAAGGGGAAGGTTAACAAAAAATGTCAAGTGAATGTGGCAATAAAAGAACT
Source organism: Teleogryllus occipitalis (assembly GCA_011170035.1). Classification (NCBI taxonomy): domain Eukaryota; kingdom Metazoa; phylum Arthropoda; class Insecta; order Orthoptera; family Gryllidae; genus Teleogryllus; species Teleogryllus occipitalis. Next base: position 76,663 of record BLKR01009650.1, read on the forward strand.
ACGAAGAGAAAAGCATGTCTGAAATAATGTAATAATTGATGCACCAAGCGAATCGACTGATCAAACTGTCACGCAGTGTTGGAAGGGAGCGTACTCTGCACAATGAAGTGCAGGAATACGAAACAAGATAGCAACAGAAGGAGACTAGCTGGTGAAAATTTCTGGCAGAAATTGACACGGTGAGAATAACGACGCCTGAAAAAAAAAACATCGAGAAGAGGAAATAAAATGTAGCAGAGTAAATTCAAGAACTCGCAAACAACATTTAAAGAGAGATGTAAGGCCGCTTTTCATGTTCGTACATTCGTTGGCAACTGCTTTTAGCAAGACACTGTGTTAACAGCGACGATGGGCAGATAGACCCAGCACATGGAAGATTGATTGATTGATTTTTTCGTGTTTCCGGGCGCGTCAACTACTTCGGTCATTAGTCCCGTTAGTGTAGTGCATGTTTTTTTTCCTCGGGAGATGGCGGTGATCTTCCCGCTGGATGGAGATCCGGCGCCGACCTACCGTCGGCTAGTGGGGTTTCCCCCTAACCAGGACTCTCACACCAGCGGGGCACCGCCCCACTCGGGACAAGCTCTAAGCTCCCGACCGAGATGGTAGTGTAGTGCATGTTAGTGTGCGTGTGTAAGGGGAGAGGATAGGACAAGGAAGAGGAAGGACAGATCGCGCGCGGTCCGTGGCCCGTTTGGTAGGGTACTGCTCCGGCATTCGCCTGGGGTTGATCGGAGAAACCACGGAAAACTACCGATCAGAGCAGCCGGCCGCTAGAATTCTCCTCCAGACAGCAGCTGAATTCGACCTACCTGAAAACCTAGTGTCGAAAATCCTGCCGCCGTCAGGACTCGAACCTAGGACCTCCCGGTTAGAGGCGCTGCAGTGACATCAGTTGATGCACTGAGCTACCGCTACCGGTACACACATGGCAGAGGACAGCGAGTGACGACGCAGTCGCAGAGTCGAGCGCAGGGCGAGACGAGCGAAGTGGGCGGGGCTCACACGGCGCAAGGGCGGCGGCTGGGCCGCCTGGGGCGGAGGGCGTGGACCGCAAATTGATAACCGCGCCACCGCGTCCGCGGCGGGGCGAGGTGAGGGCGGCAGGGCCCGTAGGTGAGGGGGCGCGGGCGGAGGATCACAAGCGCTCCGCGGGCCGCTGTAATCGCTGCCCCTTAAGTGGACATTAGCGGCATCGATCAGCCAGCGAGCCTGGGCGCCCCGCGCGACACGCCCACGCAGAGTGCACTCGCCGCCTGTCTGCCTGGCCCCGCCTCCGTCTACGCACCACGATCGACGGTAGCGACGTGGGAGGGGAGGCTGGTGAGCGGTGGCGATGGCCGTGACCTATGCGACGGACGCAGCGGGAGATGGGCAACAGCGATCACGGCAGAGGTGCAAGTTGACGGGTGCGGAAACGTCGGTTAGAGGTCAGTGGGAGAGCAGAGTGCACTCGCCACCAGCACCCTCCCCTCCCCACCCCGATTCCACGATAGGCGGTAGTCACCTGGGAGAGGGGTTGGCGAGCTGGAACGACGGCTTTGACGGAGGCGATGGCAGCACCGGCCATGGCAGGGTAGGGGCGACGGTTGTGGAACGCGAGGTGGAAGTCAGTGGGAGCGCCCGATCCCCCGCCACACGATAGGCGGTAGCGGAGGGCGCGCGAGCTGTAGCGACGGCCGTGCCAGAGGCCACTGTAGATGCGACGGCGGCCACGGCAGGGTACAAGCGACGGCGGCGGTGACGGCGGTCGGAGGTCAGTCGGCGCGGCAGTGGAGATGACTGAGGCAAGAACGGAAAGGGAGGTGGGGTTGGTACCCAGGGGCGGGAGAGCGGCAGTGGCGGCTGGTGCTGAGGCAGAGAGTGGGGGAAGTGGGTGCCGTGGGAGCAGGAGCCGCCCCGATGGCAACGGCAACGGCTGCTTCCCTTGCGCAGAGAGGACATCGGATTGCCGCGCTGGCACGCCCGAGGACCAGAGTGCAAAGAGCATAGCAAACATGCAGGTCCACGTGCTATTCCCACAAGATATGGAAACTCTCTATGCGCATTTGCGGGTTACATGTGAGATATGAAATTAGCAGAACGCTCGCACAGGCTTTGACGATTGCCATCCGAGTTAGATATTAAACATAGAATTTTATAATATCTGAAAAATGCTCATAGTACATAAAAGCAGAAATTTTGACATGAACTTAAAATAACAAAAAAGAAATGCGTACTCCATTAGAGAAAATATGCAGATAATATAAGTCTTTCTTCATTTCACAATTAATCGAAAAGCTTATTTCCATAGCGGAATTTATTTTTTTTCAGGAAAGAAGGAATTAAAATTCAACTTTATAGTTCAAGAGAGGATGGACGGAAATAGAAATATGTCACTTTGGACATAAGCTCTTCCAGTACCTTCCCTGAACTTACAATCTTCAGGAGTAAAATAATATTTAAATTTCGAAACAACGTCCGAATTTGCAGTAGAATTGATAGGTAAAATTTGCATTCAAGTCTACCACATCTTGGTCGCATAGATCACCAACGTCACACACGTGACGTCAAAATTCATGAAAGAATCAGTATAAAGAGTACATTCATTACAATTTCAACATTGATGTTTTTCGTCATAATAAACCCGAACAAGATAACGGCGCGGGAAGACAAAAAAGAAAAAAAAAATTGTCCGCGTAAAATTAGTCCGCGTGGCGTCCCCTTCGAGATGCAAATCACGGGGCGGGATTACGTGTAGACACGACACTGATGCTCGAAGGCGCTGCAGCGGCGGCTCCGGGGCGTTGAGCCCGGCGCGGCCGCCGCGTTCGTCGTTCGCATAATCCGGCGGGAGGCCCGCCCGCCCGCCCGCGCGGAAAGCGCTAAGGCGCCCGCGGGGGGGCGAGGGGGCGGGGCGCGGCCCGCGAGACGAGAGGGCGGACACGGGAGGGGGGATTCACCGAGCCTAAAGCCGGGTTAATGTCTCAACGCCCGATCCGTCGCCTCCTCCACTGGGGGTGGTGGCGGCTCCGTCTCAGAATAATATTTAATCTAGCAATAACAGTTCCTTGGGCTCCGCCTCCATTATGCGCTCATTAGCGCGGAAGGCAGGCGGGTGGGCGGGCGTGAGTGGCGGAGGTGGCTTCAGGGACACGCCGCGGCGGGGTTTGGGTGGCGGGGTGGGGGCGGAGCGACCGCGTGGGGGGCGGCGCCGCCTTTGTACGCAGAGACACCTCGCGGCGCGCCCGACAACTACGTAATTGGGTTACGGGATTACGTTTCGGAGGGCCCTCCCCCGCGGGAGAAAGACGTGGGAAGAGGGGCAAGGAACAGGCTTTGGGACAGACGAGGAGGATAAAGATAGGGGAAGGGGGAGCGTGATCGGGTGGGTCGGTTTATTGCAGTGGGTGCGTAATGGAGGTTTCCGTACCCGCCTGCACCCAGCCACCCTCCGACGCACGCGGTGTGCGTACGCATCCCACACGCGGTCTCCCCGTTGTCTCCGCTCGGCTCATCCCTCCCCCTCCCCCCCACGTCGCTCGCCCCCTTTCCCTGCCGCCACGCCACTCTACCTCCTCGAGGGCTTAAGTTCTCGCGATTGTTCTCCGGGCGAACTTGGCGAACTTCCCCCACGCCCTTTGAACCCAGCGGGTCGCCCTTGGCCTCGGCGCCATCACCCATCTCATGCGCTCGCGCGTGCAGCCATTTGCGGCGGAATCCGTCACACCCCCTCTTTGTTGCCGCTGCTGCGGCGTAGGAGTCGTCCCTAGGAGCGAGGACAATTATCTGCAACTGAATCGCGGAAGCCGTGTAACTATTTTACTGCCAGTTACTAAATTCTGCGTAAATTTTATCGCTCGTTCGCATCTCCACGCGTTCGGGAGCCTTCTCTGCGTACTGTTGGCCAACGTCGGCGTGCCGCTCTTAGATGCTGCAATTCATTATTCCGCTGGGTAGATTTCTCCCTCCCTTCGCCCGCGTGGATTTCATCGGGCTGATGTGGCTACAGAAAACCAAGCAGCTCTCTAAAAGAAACCAACAGCCAAAATTGTATGCATGACAAAACCTGAAGCACAAAACACATTTTAGAAAATTCACTAAGCAATTATCAATTAATTATAGAATTTTAATGAAAGAAAAATGGCTAAATAAAAATAATCTCAACATTTTTAGCCCATACTCTTTAAACGCTTTAAGTGAAACATTTTTAAAACATATTTCGTGGCATGCTATTTACGTTTTTCATATTTAGTTCTTGAAATACACCGATTGCTATTGCTACTTGTAAATTACATTAACAGGTTTTAACGCATTTAAATAATTTTAATTTTATTATACGCATTCTTTTTTTTTGCAACTTATTGTGCGTTATTTTTTCGACTCAATAACGCTTCATTTGTGTCTATGACACACTGATTATAACACCAAGCCGTTTCCCACATATGATCATTGCCAGGTTCAGACGAGAGCTCATGGTCGCTCTTCCCTCCAGAAGGGGCACCCCGCGCGCCCGCAGCGTTGCCACATTCAGCTCACCCGGCTGCCAGATGGGAAACGCACAGACAACCGCAACGGGTCCCTGTGCATTATAAAACTGCGAGTAATCGCGGCCCAAATGAGCTTACAAAACCGGGCAATAATGTTATATAATCCAAATGTAATGTACTTAGAGTAATGGTTGTTTATTGGCCGTGCTTTTAAAGAGGCGTCTGAACGATCGCTAATTCCCTTGTCGATATATTTATCAAAATTAATGCAGAGGAATGGATTCATAGCACAAAGAAAAACGAAACCCACAATTTGTATGAAATTATGTGAATTTTGGTGGTTAGTATGAATTTGTTTCCCAACTAATGAATATCATGGAATTATCAAACATTGCAACAACAGAACACGATTTAGAACAGTATTGTCGCTTCGTTCTGAATAGCGCCCTACTGGATACAAGCTTTCAATACGAGAGGAACATTATGAACTCAGACATATTGCAGTTGCAATACTGAATTACCAATCATTACATTGGGGACCGTAAAAGGAATTTTTGCAATAAAATCGCAAATAGCGTTCACTAAAACACGGTCGTATTGTAGGGGATAGATTTTCCTCGTATTTCACTAATTTCAGGAGGCATCTTGTTCACGAGAACTCAAGTTATGCGTGAGGCTGCGCACTTTGTTTCACATAATTCTTCAGCCACAATTCCACATAAAATAGAACATTCCATAACACGAGAGCTACGTGCACAGTTTAGGCACTGCACGTTCTACGAATGTGGCCACAAACGCGAAAAGGGACGAGGGCAAAAGCAGATATAATTCAGTAACCAAAATGTGCATTTTTTTAACAGTTGCAATAATTATCCGTATATAAACACAACACAGGAGAATAACGTAATTTATATATTGGCGGCAATAACTAACCGTAGGCGCCGAAACAAATTTATTCATCGGTAGGCACAGTTATTACAGTGTAAATTAAAATCAGCATTATTCATGTGAGCGGAACGAACGCGATAAAAGTGCACCTAAAATATGGTTAAGCCAAGGGGCTCAATCAGCGCAATAAATCCGATGCGTTGGGCGCAACCGCCGCTGTCGACGGCAACGCTACCGCGTTCGCCGTTCACGTAGCGACGCACAGTGAACGCTACGCGCATTCTAACTGTACGAAGTGTCCTCTACTAAATGCTAGAATCTCATTAAATACTGTTAAACAGAACTGCAAACAATTATAAAATGTTGTTTGATTTACAGCGTATTGTGATAGTTTGGAATAAATAACTGGCTTTGAAGGATAATAGAACTAGGCCATCGCGGATTCCCATTTTATTATGTCAATAATATTTGAAGGAGAGGAGATATATTGCGATAGAGATTTCTCTGCATTTTAGATAAAAGATATTGGAATTGAACACAATTATTAATATATTCAATAATAATAATAATAATAATAATAATAATAATAATAATAATAATAATAATAATAATAATGAATTAAAGTCTCCTTTAACATTAAACTGAACGTTTACACCACTAAAATAAGTATACTTAGTAAGGAAAATTTAGAACAATGCAACATACGAGTGAGTCTGATCTCACTTCCAAATCTACCGACTTTCATTTCATACCATTCCCGTCAAATTTGACGCACCTCTACACAGTAACTATTCCAGGCAACTCTTTTAAGAAAAGTGCCCTTTCACCCCACGTCCGACATGTCCCTCCCGTGCGTCCAGCTGCAGCCGCTACCAGGACGCGCGGCGCTCGTTTGGAGAGATTCGTTTGCGCGGAGGCTCATTTGCGGGGGAGGCTGGGCTTGGCGGGGCGTGGTGGAGCGAGGTGGAGCAGGGCGGGACGGGGCGGAGTGGGTCGAGGTGGGGCGGGGTGGAGCGGTGTGGGGCGGGGTGGGGCGGGGAGGGGCGGGGAGGGGCGGGGTGGGGCGGGGTGGGGCGGGGCGGGGCGGGGCGGGGCGGCACGGCGACGCGAGGGCGACCGATGCGGGCACGGCACACGCGCGCACACGTGAGATGCATCCACACGCGCACGACGGGAGAGGGTGGGGAGTGGAATGCGTCGGCGGCTGGGCTGCAGACGGGAACGAGCTGGCCTAGGTATCACGCGTGTATGTGTAAAAGTGTGTTTCGGTGTCTCCGTATATATGTTTGTGAATGATGTTCCCGAGTGAGACAGATAAATGGATGAGAATGAAACTTGATGACAAAAGTGGAAGACCGGAATGGTTGCAGCTTTCACACAAAAATCAACTAAAGAAAGTAATGGAAAAACAAGAAACAATAAGCCTGTCGACTACAGAAATGAAACATAGCCGAAACACATTGCAAGGAAAAATAGAAATGAATAAAAGGAGAGGGCATGCATTTGCAAAATAAACATTTCTGTTAAATTTACTATATGCAACCACACAAAATAGAGAAATTTAAAAGACGACGGAAATAAATGTTTTCATTGCAAAAGAAACGTTGAGAAGCGCGAAGATTAATAACACAGCAGAAATAATTCAGTAGATGATAACGACAAAAAGTGGAGTTTTAATTACAATGAAAGAACGCAAGTTACACAACTGACAAATCGCTTTGTTCACGTCACAAAGAAGTCACATTGAAACAACTGGCAGGAACAGGGCGGAATCGGGTCACGTCGGAGATCTGTCCAGCGGCAAGAAATGAAACCCCGGCTTGACCAGGGCCAGAGAGCCACCTATGCGTGGGTACAGGACACGGGCGCCGGCGCGGGGGCGGGGGCGGGGGCGGGGGCGGCAGCGCCGCCGCGGTCGGGAGGGAGCGGGCAGCTGCAGCCGCGTGGCCAATTACCTGCAGCGCCTCCTCACACAATTACAGGGCGCGGCGGCGGCGGCCGGCGCCCGGGGCGGCCCGTGGGCGACCACCGCCGCCACCCCACCGCCCCCGCTGCCGCCCGTGGGCGCTGCCGCTGGGCGACAGCTGTGAAGCGCGGCCAGCGACTCGGGGGAGGTCGAGTTTTGCGCATCGGATTGATTCGTCGCGCGCCGCATATGCGTTGCCGCTCACCGAATTCGTTACGAGCGCTTGTGCTACAGCTTGCAACGTTTCTGAATGATGATACTGTTTAGAACAGACGAAGGGTCGTTCCCCTCCGCAATCGCGATTGAACATTCAACAAGTTCAACAATATTCAACAATATTCAACATTCAACAAGTGCTATTATATAACCTTGGAACTAACAGAATTATTATATAATTATTACTATATAATTTTACGAACGAAGAGGTATGGCAGTAATTGCTATTTTTATAACACGGAGCATGTGTGTGAGGTATTGTACACACAAGGGGTATTTTCATCACACAAAAACGTTGTACAGTGCTGAAGAGAATGAGTGTAATAGAATGAGAATACTCATCAATCCATAAATTTATTTCACTCTCTTTCGTCATGCACCAAAATGTTCTTTCACAAAATTGTAGAAATCAAACCAAATCATTTAAATTTTGAAGTCTATTGATCATCCACCGATTTGTAGGCTTCAATCGTTAATCCAACTACGCAACAAAAATACAGACCAAAAACCGCTAATCTCATTTCGCACTGAAGGGCATCAACACACCATCCACTCGACAAAACGCCCATGAGCAACCCCTTTGTCAAAAACAGAAAACGCATTTCCAGAAAAACAAACGCAGGAGGAAGCCCAGCAACTCGCCCACCCCACGTGTCTGCACGTGTTTCAACGACTCCGCAGCTGCGCCGCGACTCCGACTTACAATGCCGCTTGTTTGCATGCGCTCTCCCCTCGCGGCCGCGGCGGCAGTGGTGTCAACGGCGGGGAAAGAGGATGTGGATGCTCAGTGGAGGCAATGTGGTGGAAGCAAGTCACTCGTTGTGGCGACGTCGGGAGAGGAGAAGGAGGTGATGGTGGTGATGTTGGCGGTGAAAATAGTGATGGTGTTTGTGAGAATGGAGTTGATAGTAGTGGTGGTACAGATGGTGATGGTGGTAGAGATGGTAATGGTGGTAGAGATGGTAATGGTGGTAGAGATGGTAATGGTGGTAGAGATGGTAATGGTGGTAGAGATGGTAATGGTGGTAGAGATGGTAATGGTGGTAGAGATGGTAATGGTGGTAGAGATGGTAATGGTGGTAGAGATGGTAATGGTGGTAGAGATGGTAATGGTGGTAGAGATGGTAATGGTGGTAGAGATGGTAATGGTGGTAGAGATGGTAATGGTGGTAGAGACGGTAATGGTGGTAGATAATGGTGGTAGAGATAATGGTGGTAGAGACGGTAATGGTGGTAGAGATAATGGTGGTAGATAATGGTGGTAGAGACGGTAATGGTGGTAGAGACGGTGGTGGTGGAGATGGTGGTGGAGATGGTGGTAGATGGTGGTAGAGATGGTAATGGTGGTAGAGATGGTAATGGTGGTAGAGATGGTAATGGTGGTAGAGATGGTAATGGTGGTAGAGATGGTAATGGTGGTAGAGATGGTAATGGTGGTAGAGATGGTAATGGTGGTAGAGATGGTAATGGTGGTAGAGATGGTAATGGTGGTAGAGATGGTAATGGTGGTAGAGATGGTAATGGTGGTAGAGACGGTAATGGTGGTAGAGACGGTAATGGTGGTAGAGACGGTAATGGTGGTAGAGACGGTAATGGTGGTAGAGACGGTAATGGTGGTAGAGACGGTAATGGTGGTAGAGACGGTAATGGTGGTAGAGACGGTAATGGTGGTGGAGACGGTAATGGTGGTGGAGACGGTAATGGTGGTGGAGACGGTAACGGTGGTGGAGACGGTAACGGTGGTGGAGATGGTAACGGTGGTGGAGATGGTAACGGTGGTGGAGATGGTAACGGTGGTGGAGATGGTAACGGTGGTGGAGATGGTAACGGTGGTGGAGATGGTAACGGTGGTGGAGATGGTAACGGTGGTGGAGATGGTAACGGTGGTGGAGATGGTAACGGTGGTGGAGATGGTAACGGTGGTGGAGATAACGGTGGTGGAGACGGTGGTGGTGGAGACGGTAACGGTGGTGGAGACGGTAACGGTGGTGGAGACGGTAACGGTGGTGGAGATGGTAACGGTGGTGGAGATGGTAACGGTGGTGGAGATGGTAACGGTGGTGGAGATGGTAACGGTGGTGGAGATGGTAACGGTGGTGGAGATGGTAACGGTGGTGGAGATGGTAACGGTGGTGGAGATGGTAACGGTGGTGGAGATGGTAACGGTGGTGGAGATGGTAATGGTGGTGGAGATGGTAATGGTGGTGGAGATGGTAATGGTGGTGGAGATGGTAATGGTGGTGGAGATGGTAATGGTGGTGGAGATGGTAATGGTGGTGGAGATGGTAATGGTGGTGGAGATGGTAATGGTGGTGGAGATGGTAATGGTGGTGGTAAAAATGGTGATGGTGGTAATGATGATTATGGTGGTGATAAAGATGGAGGTGGTAGTGGTAGAGATGGTGGTGGTTCCAGTGGTAATATTGTGGTGGTGATATGCTTTTATTAGAGCTGTAAAGAGTTTGATAGCAAAGATCGTGGAAATAGTGGAAATGGATCGGAAGTAACAGTTAAGGTGGTGCAATGGAAATGACAATGGAGATGGTAGTGTGTGAGATTGGGGTGATGGCGGACGTGATGACAGAGGTGGCAGAAATGGTACTGCCGATGGTAAAGGCAGCATGCAGAGGCAACTGCATGAGGCAAAGTGGGGTACGAGTGCGGGGTGTGATAGGCGTGCGAGACAAGCGGCGGAGGCACAGATGGTGGAATGGGATGCATCGGAGGCGGAGGCGTGCGCGGAAGTGAAGACGGGGGTGGAGGTGGAGACGGAGGCGGAAGCGGAGGCGGAGGCGGAAGCAGAAGCGGAGACGGAGACGGAGGCGGAGACGGAGGCGAAGGCGGAGGTGGAGGCGGAAGCAGTGGCGGAGGCGGTGGCGGTGGTGGAGGCGGTGGCGGTGGTGGAGGCGGAGACGGAGGTGGAGGCGGAAGCAGAGGCGGTGGCGGTGGCGGAGGCGGAGGCGGAGGCGGAGGCGGAGGCGGAGGCGGAGGCGGAGGCGGAGGCGGAGGCGGAGGCGGAGGCCGAGGACGAGGCGGAGGCGGAGGACGAGGTGGAGGCGGAAGCGGAGGCAGCGGCGACGAAGGGCGAGAGAGGAGCGAGCGAGTCCCAGCACTGCACCGCGAGACCGCAAATAAAAACGCGCGCACAACTCCTCCAACTGAACGCGGTAGCGAGGATACTCCGCAAGTCACGCCGGTTCGGACGAGGAACACAACACCGGGCTCGGGCAGACGCCAAACACCCGTGTGCTCTCTTGGGGTTCCGCAGTGTACGGCAGCGGCTACTGAAAGCGGAATGGGGGCGAGATGTTGCAGTCGTGAGTGGTCGCCATGCATCTGTGGTGATCGCGAATGAAAGCAACGGGAGCCAAGACTTTTCGGTTAGAGTAAGTCACTTTCAGGTTAATATGTTGGTTAGTCAATTATTGCGTAAATGCGTTATTACATTACTTGAATCTTCGGTAAAAAAAAAAAGAGGATCATATCAAATTTTATACTCATAACAGGGCTTTTTTTTCGAAACTGGTTCGTTGCAAAGGGGTAATGGAGACAAGGAATATCTCCGCTTCCCTCTCTGATCTGTGAGCGATAAACACAGCCAGCAAAAGGTTTATTTGACGAGCGAGAAAATTGTAATTGCATTAGGAGAGATTTGAGAAACTAGAGAACATTCACGAAAACAAAATGAATAGCACGGTATCATGAGAAGTGTGAAAGACTCAGAAGACTTCAACAATACAGGAAGGTAGGAGTGACGAAAAAGAAAAAGCTGATGTAAGACGGGCTTCAAAAAAAGTTTTGGGTACTAAAGCCTGAGCCTAACACACACTCCATGATACTATATATTATAAGATATGAAAAGTCATGAAGATATCGATTATGGATACACAGAAGTGGGAAAATTCACTGGAAGTGGGTTTCCAGCAATTTGGTAAGTGAACAATGATTAAAAAGCAAGGCCGTTTCCACGGGAAGCCAACGGACCGATGGAGTCTTTCAGTCAACGAAGATAGTGTCAAAAACTCAACCTCTAATATGCCCCTTCCAAATAACTCGGACCATCCACAAAAAGTACGGAAATGGATATTTCGTACAGAGTTTGAAAAGTTTTATTTTTTATTTCCATGTTGAGACCAGTGGAAAGCAGGAATGTGAGAAAACGGCGAGGGAGTAGGCATTTTCCTCCTTGTAATATCGCGACCAGACACAGACGTTGTCTCGGAGGCTTGGTTCCAAGACAATTCAGTGAGCCTGCAAAATTTACCTCTAATATGAAAATGTACAACAAACTAAGAAGTCGAAGCAATTTCAAAATACTTTATTTTCAGTTTTCCGTCTCCACTAAGATTAGCATGCCAAATGCATTTACCATATTTTAAAAAAGAAATCATTCATAAGCCGATGGAACTTAAGTGCAGCTATTTCCAAGGCCAAAGGTAATGTATGATTTTAGTTCGACCCATGGTTCTATTAACGACGAGAGGTTATCCATAAAGTAACAAAATTTACTAGCTTCCGTGAAAGCGGTAGAATTTTGGATTTTATTAGCAAGCTATAAACTAGTTCCATATTTAGGTTATAACTGTCCTTAAAGTAAGGTCTCAATAGACGTCTTTTACGTACTGCCGTCTATACGGAATAATATCACTAACTATTCAAGAAAGTATTTCGTTGTACCTGTATAATAAATGAACGACACTGTAGAACATATTTAATTTGCCTAAAATTTGAAATAACATTAAACAGAGTCGAATTATTTTTAAAATCTACAGTACCAAAAAATGTCAGATTTCTGTGCAAGTGAAAAATAATCTGAATGTAAATAACAGAACAGTGCATTAAAAAATTTTATCTAAGAGAAAAGTTTATTTTTGCAACAGATTATAAACACGCATGACAAATGCCATGAAATTATACTACTGTAGTACTGGTGTGAACATTTTGTAGCAAGTACCCTGATCACCATCAACATTTATTTTCTATTGTATTTCATTTGTCGTGACGTGATAACAGTACTTAAATGCTGTTAGGAAACAGATAAAAATCTGAAACCATTTTACACTCTACCGTCGAATATCGTGTGTGCTAATGTAGTTCGCATAGTCACTTAATCTAATCCAACGGATACTTTCTCATATGAAGACAACTACACAGAAATTGCCCGATATGCTCTACTCTCGCTTTCACTCCAGAACGCGTAAAACATCCTCCGGCTTCTCTCATCCTCACTCTTCTCCCACCCACACCCTCTTCCGCTCAACAAGATCACGTTGTCGAGACACTCTTCCCTTCCTTGTGCGGGCGCCGCCGCCGCCGCCGCCGCGCGCGGGCGCTCCGGAGCGGTCATCTGGCGCAGACACGCGCATTAGCATGAAGCAATTAAAACTGGACCGGCGCGACCGCGTGGGCGCGCACTCTCCGGCCCCGGCCACCGCCACCGCCAGCGCCACCGCCGCCGCCGCCGCCGCCACCGCCGCCGCCGCCGCCGCCGCCGCCGCCAGCGACGCCACCGGGCTACGTCGCATTTGCATAATGTCGAGGGCCGCCCGGCGCGCCCCTTACGCCTACACCCCACCCACCCCAACCCACCCCTCCGAGCAACGGCGACTTTTTCCGTAAAAAAAAAAAATTGCGCCTGGCGACGCGAACTTCCACCCCGGGAGCAGCGGCTGCCTCTTTCGCCGCGTCGCGTCGGATAAATGCGGAATTAAGTGCGGGAAAACGCCGGCGCAACCCGTGGCGAAGGAGAAGGGTGGAGGGGGGGAGGAGAGCAGGTCTCGCCGGACCGTTTTTTGGCGACTAACAGATGTCTCCGTTTGTAGCGGCGGCGGCGACGCGGCAGCGGACCGGCGCTGGCGACGCCGGCGGTCGAATATATTAATAAAGAATTAAGACAGCCTCTCGTCCTACCGAACTGACATTCTCCTTTTTTTTCCTTCGCCTCCCCTCAACCTTCCACCCCCAGTGTTTCTCTCCCTCCTCCTCTTCCTGTTCCTTTTTCGTCCCGCTGCTCCAGTTCCCGAGTCGCCCCCCGTCGTGTTTCCACCCCTTTCCCTAATTATTAAATCTTTTCTTACTCCCTCCCATCCCCCGTCGCGCCCGCCCCCGTATTAATTATTTTTTGCGCCCTACTTCGGAGCGTCACTGTTCCGTTGTTAGTAAGCACAAGCACTAATTACTCAAAAAGTTGCAGAGAGTTGCCTAAAATATTAACAGCAAATAAAAAACTTTTTATGGAGAGAATAAAAATTCAAATCCGAATTTTTTAAAATGCAGAGTGACTAAAAGAGCTCTCTGAATAATTCTAGTGTTCGCACGTAACGTGGTCGTGGCGAAAGCGAGGGCTGCCAGCGGTCACTAGAAACTACGTCGCCGAGAGGAAATGTCACATTCATCGCCGCGATGAAGGTACGATGGTGCTTGCGTCATCCACAACGCCGGTTGTTGAAGGGATGAAAATGTGTTGGTGGAGTGAGGTGCTACCTCATCGGTGAAGGAGAACTGCTGGCGATTTCGACGCTCATTAACAGAAACGAGGGAAAATCGAGAAGAAATCGATAGGTGTCGAGGTCTGAAGGACGGCGACGGTCCGAAGACGTTGATGGTAACGATGGTGACGGTGAAAGTGACGGTGAAGATGACAGCGAAGTTAATTGCGACAGTGAAGCAGCCGGTAAAACTGACGGTGACTTCGACATTCACGGCTAAGTTGAAGGAGACGGAGGCAACGGGTGTAAAACTGGTGTGTTTCTACGAAACTATATGGCCGTATGAGAGGACGTCAAAATGCTTGAACTAGTAATAACTATGGTAGCGGTGCAGTAACATCTGGTAAGTTTAATGTTATTTTATGTCTGTATGCGTTTTAGAATTATTGGGACCAATTTTTCACAGACTATTTAATGTGTAAATTTTAGAAGAATAAATATTGTCTATAAAAAAATTGAGTACAATGATTCTACAACGTCTGGGGCTTTGGCGATTGCAGCCCCTCCGACGCCGCACGCAGTACTTGCGGAGGTTGAGGTGAGCGCCGCTAGGAGCAGCTTCAAGCGCGGGGCAGAGAGCCGCCGGCCACTTCACGAGCGTGTGTTTACAGTTTACTTTTTTAAAAACGGGCGCTGGTCGAGGAAGGCATTCAAAAATTATTCCTCTCTCCGCACCCACAAATTATAACCCTGCGACGGGAAGGCGGAGGTGAAACACTGTTGGAGAAGACGAAGGAATACTTTGAAGCGAGTCACCTTGTTTGTAACGTTAATGCGACACGCATATGTTAGCGTACATCAACGTCGTCATGCATAAACATTGGCGCCTCGTGAGGAGGTGATGGCGAAGGCAGGCGGTGGGTGGGTGCGTTGGAGGTGGAGGCGTGAGGTGTTACTCCGTCTCTCCACAGGATGGGAAGACAGCGAGAAAGAAGAGTGAGCGGGGTTCTTAGGATATGGAGACAGAAGTATTTCCCAATGGTAGCGGTGTAGTGAAGAGTAATGATAAGGCTCAACAACAGTATGAGAATAGAGGAGCAGTGTCTAAGACAAAGCTCTGCAGGGGTTGCGGGTGGAGCAGTAGACGAGGAACTGGCGAGGAGGGGTTACGTTAGACAAGCGGTGATAATGGAGCAACGAGGGGCGGAGAGGGACGGCGTGGAGTAGTGTGGCTTGGAAAAGAGTGAAGGAAGGTAGATACGGGCTGACGGTGCAAAGTGGTAGAGGAAGTACGAAGGGGATGATGTGGCGAAGAGGCAAATACGAGGACGGGTCGCAGAAACTGACAAATTAGGGCGGGACAAGTGGACCGCTTCGTAGCGGTGCAGTGAGAGGTTCAAGCAACGCGTAGAAATTCCAACTAGGAACGGCGGTTCACGAACGTTGGGAGGGGATGAGGGGGCAACGAACTGAAAAGCGTTGGGGCAAGTAAAGGCAAATATACGAGGACAGATTGAAGCTCAGAAACTGGGAAAATTCAGTGGGGCTGGTGGACTGCTACGAAGCGGAGCAAGGCGGGGAGCAGGCAACCCGAAGGTATTCGGAACGGCGGGACAGGAGCGGTGGCAGGGGATGTAGAGACAAACAGGAGAAAGGAGAGGTGCGTGCGTTGGGTAGACGTTCACGCGACATGAGGAGCGCTGGAGGGGAATCGGGCGATTTCCTCCCCGGCTGGGCCCGGGGCTCGTTGCCCGTTTACATTAATCTCACCGGCGCGCACACACATTCGCCCCGCCCCCTTCGAGCCCCGTGCCACGCGGCTCGACACGGCGCGGGAATGCGTTGTTCCGACGGACTTGGGTGGGAAATTTCCTGGAAAGATGGACTGAGCCGCAGACACGATAGGAAGATTTATAACAAGAGGCGCGGGAACTCCTCTGTGCACACTTCTCATGGAGCAAAGTCTCGTAATTCCGCTCAGGAATCTTACGCAAGTGAATACTTGTTCAAGATGTATATCGGAAATTCCACCTCCCCCGTCAAGACGCATGCATAATAATCACATTTGCTTTGCTTCTGTTTAATTAAATACCACTTTTGTTCCATGCATGCTAATGCCTATCATTAGCCCTCTCTATGAATCTACTCCGTACCGAAATTTCAAAGACGACAATACGGAAGGGCATTAGTGGGTCGAAAGCAAACGATTCCATTCGCAAGAACAAGCTATTCACGAAAACACGAAACGGAAAAGTTGTACTGTTTGCATTAAGAAACACTACTTAAGCGCGTGCTCTAAATGAAACCACTCTTCGGAACAAAACCCGCCTCTTTTAATGAAGAACGCCCTCCACTCGACCCCCGCGCAACATTTACCTTCGACCACGCAACTAATTACGACCGGGCTACATTAACATCACGCAGTGCGCAGCGGTCTCTTTCTTTACCCCCCTCCCCACTCAACGCACAACCACCACCACCACTCCACCGCGAAACAAAACCTGAAAAAGGCCGGCATTGCGAGGCAATATTTTGCAAGGAAAACAAAAAGCAAAATGAATTCCCGGGCCGGGCGAAAAGCATCGCCACGCGAGGTGAGGCGGTCCCATTCGCGGAACGGCCCCTGGGCGACCGGGGGGCGTGTGCGCGGAGTGCGTAGGTGTGCGGGGAGTGAGCGGGGGTGCGTGCTCCACTAGCATTCCACCCACCGTGGCGCGCCATCCGCTTGTAA
This sequence comes from Teleogryllus occipitalis, assembly GCA_011170035.1. Lineage (NCBI taxonomy): Eukaryota > Metazoa > Arthropoda > Insecta > Orthoptera > Gryllidae > Teleogryllus > Teleogryllus occipitalis. The sequence goes on from BLKR01009650.1 coordinate 93,361, forward strand.
TGAGCGAGTCAAATTATGCGGCGCATTCCCACCCACCCCCGCCTCCGCCACGCCCCCATTTCCTCCCCCGCCCCTCCCAGTCCACCACTCCTCCCGCGTGCCCGGGAGCCGATTGGAGCCGTCGGGCCGTAGCGCGTCGCGTCGCTCGACCGCCCATTCGCCCGCCCCACCGCCCGCACACTCGCCCACGACTCCGCGAGTTATGCCCCAGAGTTATTTTAATTGGAGCACCGAGGGTCCAAAAATGCGCTGCTGTATTTTTCTCTCCCCTACCCCCCTCGGGCCGTGTTTGCACATTTTTTTCCAGGGCTTTTCCCGCCGTTCCCTGCGGACCGTTACCTGTCCGCGCCACCCCCGCCCGGCGCCGCCCGCACGTGCTGTGTCTAATCGTTCTGCGGTCGACTACCCCCTCCCCTCCCCAGGTCCACCCCTTCTCCGTTCGCACGCAAGAATGTTAACGCTGTAACGGAAAGCCGCGGAAACGACGGCGGGGGAGGGCGTGGGACCGAAAGGGGAAGAGGGGGTAGGGATGGAGGGGGGGGGGACACAACAGCGCTAGTCCAGTAGCCCGCGTCGCCACGTGTGGTCCATAACTTCTCGAAAGCCTGAAATTAAAAATGTATTTCACACGGAGCGTAAAAAATAATTAAAAACAAAGTGCGCGCCGGTAAGGCGCCCGTGAGGTAAGGCGCGGCCAGACGGAGCCCACTCGCCTCCAGGAGGGACGACGAGAGGGGGAGGAGGAGGAGGAGGAGGGAGAGAAAGTGGGAACGACGAAGTATAAATAGCCCGACTGCGACTCCGCAACCAACGCAACACTGCGAAATATGAAAGAGGATTATTTCGGTTGGCGGCGCCGCGCGCCCGTTCGCCGCGCACGCAACCCCACGGGACTCCGCTGCGGCGCGAAAACTGACGCGGCCACCGCACCACGAGACCTGCGCGCCCATCTGGGGACCCCACATGAAACCGCAGATTAGCATTTAAGAGATGAGATACGATAATCGTTCTCAACAAGTGCAACTGACCGCTCATGGCTACGTGACGAATCCTTAATATTGCTATCGGTATGAACTCGTATCACATGAAAAATTTCTGGGGAAGTCGGGGTAAATCTACACATAATGTGAATGAATTATCACTCACACTTTCGACATTTGTAATAGCAAACAATGACAGTGTGAATAGATAGTGAAGCGCAATAGCGATAGCAGAAGACAACTGGATATTTCATTTTTATTAATTTGTTAAATAACGTCAATGGGAATACAAATCAAAACGCAGCTTGCGGTAATTCTTCATCTTATATAAAAACGTAGAAGTTAATAAAACGCAATAAGTTTAAATGTCTAAAAAATGACTACCTCTAACTATATTTTTATATATTATTTCAGTGTGGATTGTCAACGGTTCTTAGTTATTAAGGTACATTAAGAAAAGTACAAAACTCTTTTTCACTAGCAAATACTTGTTGCAATCATCAAAACGCTATGGGTTACACATGGATTAAATTAACATTTTATTACTCATTCAATAAAAACGCCTAAATTAGAAGAAGCACATGCGTTAAAGCTCCAGATCATTCGTACAATTGTGCATAACTTAAAAGCGGCGTGAACAACGTTCTACTAACCAGGTTTCGTCTCCCGTAAGGCCCCGAATTATGTTTCTTAGGCCGTAATCCACAAGTAAGCATTTTTTGTTGGTTCCGGCATCCGCCTGGTGTTGATCGGAGAAACCGGAAATCAGCGTAGCCGGCCACTAGAATTCTCCCACAGACAGCGGCTGAATTTGAAGTAGCTATGTAACTAATGTCGAAAATCCTACTATCATCGAGACTTCAAACCTACGACCTCCCGGTCAGAGGCAATGTAATGATATCAGTTGATGGCTTGAGCCACCTAAGCCACTAAGCCATAGTAGGTACTACTATCTATTATCAGTGCACTGGTACGTTTTCCAGTTTGTTAATAAGCGCTTAGTAATATTAGAATGTTCATCTCCACACAGTACAGAGCCTAAGATGTTTCACACTATTGAGGATTGGGACGTTCGAAGAGTTGTTCAATAAAAGGTTATTTTCACATTGAATTACAATGTATTACCAAATAAGAAATGTTCACATGCTCAACAGGAAATCGAGGATGGAGATGCCAATACATAAAAAAATTCTGCATTCTAATGAAGTGAACACAAGTCACAACGTAGGTGCTGGAAAAACGAATGAAGAAGGATACCATCGGATACACACGCCAACCTTTCTGAGAGCTGAAAGAAAGAACTTGCCTATTTACCGGGCGAGGTTGCGCGAGCGTAAGTTGATAGTGATGTCTCCGGTGTCACATTCTATTAGCTCCTCACGCCTGAGTCCACACTCTCGTACAGAATATGTTAATTCGAAACATCTCCAGCATCCCAAACAACACCCGACCATTGAACGACCCCGTCACAGCCCCGCCCCCCTCCGACCAACAGCGATCTAAAACTTCCAAACAAATATGTACAACATAAAGGAAATATTAGTCATGAAAACCAATTAGGAAACTCAAGGTTCCACAAACACAAGAGGGCAGCCGACCGAGACAGAATTCTCCCAGATTTAAGCGCCCAAAGCTCGGACCTCGCTTAAGGAACACACGAGCGTCGCTTCAAATAAGCAAATTTAATAATAACGCGCATTCTGCGCGAGAGAGCATTAGAACGGCCACAGAACACATTAAGTTGCGATAACCCACTGAAAACAAGCTCGTCACCGGGCGCCCCTCGCAACTTCCTTTCACGCGAGATCAAATGCGAACAAGGACGCAAATGAGAAAACAAAGAGGCGGGCCAGCCAGGCGGCGACCGGCGCGGCGCGGCGCGGCGCGGCGCGGCGCTGCGAATTGAAACTTCACTCTTCTCGCAGCTTCAACTTTCCTGTTTACACTCACTCTTTCCCACCATCATTTCGCCCTCACTGTTTCTTCCTCTAGTACCATTTTCCTCTCATTTTTATTCCGTGTTAATAATTCTCATTTTTTGCTTCGTTTTCACACTCCCTATTTATGTTCACAAATTTTTGAGAATCCGCACCGTTACTTTTCCATTTTCTTCCTCTAACTTCTGCTCCTTACCTTTTGTCCTTTCTATTCTTTTTCTCATCTGTAATTTCTTATTTTTCTAACCATATTTCCTTCCTCCCCTTTCCAATGCTGATTCATTCTTTTCCTGATATTCTTTTGGAACGTTTATATTATTTTCTAATAAAATATGTATTTTTATGCCATTTCTCAACGCATTATTCAACTTCATTTTTTAATTCCTTTACTTCAACAAATTTTGTTCTTTTTCTTATTTTCCTCCTGCTGTTGATGTTCGATTCTTCCCTTCCTTATATACTCTCTAAGGATATGCATTTTAAGCATAGTTTCTCAGCGTTTTCATTCCGCATCATCGATCCCCTTCGCCCTGCATCTTCCTACTCCTGCCCCCCCTTCCCTCCCGTGGCCCGCGTGGGGCGGCCGTTAATTAACTGGGCGTGGCGGATGCGCGCAGCCTCCGCAGCGCCCTCTATCGGAAACCGGCGCCGAAAGGGGCGTCTGCTCTCGGTCACAGTTTTCACAAGGTATTCACGCGCTCGGGGCGAATATCGGTTAATTAGCCCCACGAGTCAGGCGCCGACGCCGCGCTGGGCGTCGGCGACGACAGGGGCGGTGGCAGCGCCGAGAATGTTGATTAAGACATGGCTACCCAAGTCCAGATGGCGGTGATACTTTGCACGGTGATGCTAGCGATACTCGTAGGACACACTATTTCGTATGGCTGAAATGGTTAACCAAATAGTCGTAATGAAATTTCATTCATAAAAAGGTTTATGATAGTTACAACTCATGGAAAAAGTAGTTCTGAAACCAGGGAACTGACAAAAGTAAGATGAGTACAAGTAAAGCTTCAATTGAAACCAATTCAATTACTGGAAAAAACTCACATGATTCCGCCCTAAAGATTATTAATAATGGCTTTCTTTAATAATGGGACTTTCAGAGGTTTATCATAAATGAAATTGTGTCAGAAAAAATAAATATTGCGAACATAAATCATTGTGTACATTTGTGCGCGAGAGGAAATGCATAGTGCTCGATGACGAAAGTAGTCAAAATTTTGCCTAGATTTCCCAGCGCATAACCTAGCATCTTTATCTATTATGAATGAGTGTAACTGATGTTCTGACTCGGATATTCGTGAAATAAATGATGGAATAATGGTGGCATGAGGAAGAGGGAAACTGGATAGATATAAGAAAACCTACAGCGGACCTGTATGGTCCAGCTCAAATGTTTTACGAATCGACCGCAATTTGAACTCCAATACCCAGCATTGGGAAGTTGAAAGCTAGCTACAGGTCATCTGCTTCGACGCAAATAACGGGAGCACGCGACGGACGCAGGACGACGCGGGGACTACTCCCCGACGACATCCGGCCGACACGCCGGGCGTGCCGCGGCGGCGTCGGCCGAGATCAGCAGCCTCCGCGCCTCCTCCGCCCCCACTTCCGCCACTCCCCCGGAATATGCGCTAATTAACACCCCCAGCGCGGAGGAGAGCAGACTTTTATCGGGGACGCGCACCACCGAGCGGATTAGGAACGCGCGACGTCGCCCTGACACCCTCGCCCACCCTC